>OZ012708.1:25584373-25625107 GCA_963942595.1 Cylloceria caligata | reverse complement strand
TGATTGTGTGCGAGCACGTGTACACACTGCCTTCTACATTTACTCGTATAGTCGCGTTGGTCGAGTCTCCCTTCGAAGAGGCACAGTACCGAGCAATATTTTATCATTTGTAATCCAACGATCTATTGCTCCGTATGTCTAATCTTAAGTGCGATAAGTGTAACAAACTCATTGCGAATAGCAGTGCCTTGTGCCCAATTTGCTTGAAATCTTTTCACCCTGGTTGCGGAAAAGCGTATCTTTCATCTAAATCAGCTAATACTTGCTGTGTTTTGCATTTATCCAATATGCCTAACTTGAAACGATCACCACCGTCATCCCATAAACGTTTAGCTTTAACTTCAACACTATCTGAGAATAAAAAAAAAACCATCTCTAGGAGATCATCATAGTATGCTTAATACATCCGAAGATTTTATCGGTCCGCCTGTCAACGATGCTAATGTTGTTCAACAGTGTTCACCTACGAGTCAACAACATGCTCTCAACATGTCAGATAGGGAACTCCTCATAGCCATGCATGGCCAACTCAGTGCTTTTATTGCTCAGCAGACAAATGTAAACAAAGATCACACCGATAAGCTAAATTGCATCCAAAACCACACAAAATTACTTGAAGCGCATGAGTTAAGAATTTCACACCTTGAAGCAAACATTGTTCAATTATCTCAGCAGAATGCTAACCTATCATCTGAACTCGCGATGATTAGGACTAACTCCTCAGTATCGGCGATTACACCGTCTCTTTCTGCTGAGATAACACTTTCTGGATTACCTCTCTCTATCGAAGATTCTGACGAGGAGATAGTTGAAAAAGTTTTTCGCGCCCTTGGAATCTCAAACCTCCTCGGTGACGTTTTAGACATTCGTTGTTTCAACAATAAGAGGAAATTTTCGACTATTGAGCAAACTAATGGTGATTCTACCTCATCAGCACCATACCAAAGAACATCGAAGTCTTTGATGCTGACTTTGAAATCTCATCAAATTAAAGATTATATTATAGACATAAAGCGAACAAAGAAGAATCTGTCCCTCAAAAACGTTTTCGGTCTGGACAGTAAAGGAGTGGTGTTTATAAATGAGTTTCTTCCTGCAGCACTCTACAAGCTTCTACGCCTCACCAAAACTCGAGCTTCTGAACGCAATTACAAATATGTATGGGTTCGCTCTGGCATGATTCATGTGCGTAAAGGAGATGGGCAAGCGCCAGTTATTATTACCGAAGAAACTGACTTACAAAAATTAGTTTGACTACCACAGTCAAATCCTGTTCTATCGCATCCTCCACCATCTTCGTCACTTTTAAAGGTCGCACAATTCAATGCAAATTCTATCCGAGGTCACATTGAACTTATTCAATCGACCATAATTGAACATAGCTATCACATAGTTTCGATAAGCGAAACATGGCTTCATTCATATGTTGCCGATGACCTAATAAGCATTAACGAATATTTTCTAATTCGCAACGATCGAGAAGGCAAAGAAGGGGGTGGAGTTGCTTGCTACATCCATAATTCCCTTAAAGCAAAAGTATTAGCGTCTTCTCCAAATCAGTTTTCCAATGCACCAGAATATTTGATCATCGAAATTACTAGCTCGAATACGAAGAAGCTTCTTTTTGCTTCAGTATATAGGCGACCAAAAGGTATTATGTTTGACGACTTCATTCAAGTATTATCTAATTTTACACATGTTTACGAGAATATAATTATTGCAGGTGATCTTAATTGCGACCTGAGTAACATTAATTATGAATCGTCATACCTGCGCCAATTAACTCTCTCGCTCTCATTTCATATTGTTGATTCTGCACCTACTCATCACCTAACCAACTCTGATTCATGGATCGATGTTTTCATTATTGACAATAAAGAAAAAGTACATTCCTTTGTCAAATCGGAGGCCCCTTTCATAGCAGGTCATGATCTTCTTGAACTCAGTTATTCTCTCGACGTCGAGCCTCCTGAAGACCGTATTATCTCACGGCGAGCGTACCGCAATTTTAATGAAACTAGCTTTTGTGAATATTTATCTAATATATTTAATATTACTGAATTATTTGATTTTAGTACTAGATTTAGTTGGAATTCCGGTCTCATTGATAACATACCATTAGGTATTAACATGATCGTTGAAACAGTATCCGAAGCGTATCTCACGTCATTGGATTATCATGCTCCATTCCGTTCATTTCGTATATGTCGGCCACCAGCACCGTGGCTCTCACTGGAATTGAAAAATCGTATGGCTCAACGTAACACCCTATACACGATTGCTAAAAGATCTAGTAATGTACTCGATATGGCGATATTTAGAGAGTATAGAGACACGCTTAAGAAGGATCTCAGACAAGCAAAAAATGATTTCCACTTTCAAAGGCTGTCTAGCAACACAGATCCCAGCAGATTATGGAAAGAATTAGCAAAACTCGGCCTCGTCAAGTCATCTTTTGCATCCCCCACTCAATTTTTTAGACCGCAGGAACTCAATGCATTCTATTCTGAAATATCTAGTCAACTGCCACCGTGTTCGCATGATGAGTTTTGTAGGCTCAGTTCCAATATCCAGCCAGTTCGTCCAACGTTTAGTTTTTCCGAAATTACTTGCGCACAAGTACATCTTACTATCTCCGGCAACTCAAACTCAACATCGTACTATCTCCGGCAACTCAAACTCAACATCGTATGCAGCTGGTCCCGATGGTATTTCCATGTTCTCTTTATTCAAATCGCTTACGGTATCTTGCCCTATCCTAACAGCTATGTTTAACCTCTCTCTTGTATCTTCAGAGTTTCCTCAGGACTGGAAGAAAGCTTTTCTTCGGCCCTTGTCTAAAATAAAAAAGCCTCTCTCACCATCAGATACGAGACCAATAGCTAATCTGTCTGAAGTGTCGAAAATACTTGAGCGGCTTATTCATAGACAACTGACTGATTGGATTGATGGCAATAAGATATTTGATGCACGTCAATCAGGATACCGTAGTGGGTTCAGCACTCAGTCAGCCCTTCTGCGTATTTGCGAAGATGTTAGGCGTAATATAGATAGAAGACGCATGACCATCCTAATTTTGTTTGATTTTAGTAAAGCATTTGATACAGTTCCGCATCTACAACTTCTTTTGAAACTAAAGAAGATCGGACTTTCTCATTCGGTTCTTGACTGGATTTTCTCATATCTGACAGGAAGAACTCAAGCAGTTATTGATGATCACGGAGACTGCTCTACGTGGCTACCTACGACGTCAGGAGTTCCGCAGGGTTCTGTCCTTGGACCGCTCTTGTTCTCGCTATACATCAATGACATCGGTTCTGCATTACAAAATTCACAACACATGATATTTGCTGATGACACCCAAATTTATCTTGATTGTTGTCCGTCACAACTCAACCAGGGCATTAGGTTGATATCTGAAGATGTCCATGCTATAGCTAACTTTGCGGTAACAAATGGTCTCAAGCTCAATATTTCTAAGTCTAAGATTCTTATACTAGGCAGTAATTCTTACACCCGCCAGCTGGATTTCTCTGAAATATTACCGATCACACTAAATGGTGTTATTCTTCCATTCGTTAACGAAGCCCGCAATCTGGGTGTCACTATGGAGTGTAACTTGTCGTGGAAAGCTCAAGTACAGCATATATCACAAAAAGTGCATTTTACTATTCACAAGTTGAAGTTTCATCGCAATGCTCTTTCCATGGAAGTAAGGAAGTTACTTATCACTTCTCTTATTTTCCCTCAATTAGATTATTGCTGCCTTGTCTACCACAACTTATCAGATGAACTAAATACAAAATTAGAACGCCTTGTCAACCATTGTATTCGTTTTATCTTTGACTTACGACGGGACACTCATATCACAACTTTTAGACGTCAACTTGGCTGGATCACAGTACGATCAAGACGTCTTTACTTTCTTGGTATAGCTATGTTTAAGGTTGTCCGTCAAAGTACACCAGCCTACATACAAGAATTATTTACACGAACAACAACTCCAGTTGAACGACCCTCAAGGCAGCCTCGATCAAGCTTTGTCATCCCTTCTCACCGTACAGCGACTTACCATGAAGGGTTTTCGCTATCTGGCATTTATTTCTGGAACTCATTACCATCTAATATTACTACGTCGCCGAGTTTAGAAGTTTTTAAGAATCGAATCTATACTTATTTATTTAACTATGTAGATACATGCTAGGGTTAACGATGTTAGTGTAGATTGTTTTTAATTGCATATTCTTAGTTTATATTTTCATTTATATTTTATATTCTAATTATAGTATTTCTATTTATATTTAATCTTACTTTTAGTCTTATTTACTTTATTTACTTTTTTTTTTTTTTTTTTTTTTTTTTTTTTTTTTTGTATCATTTTTTGTATCACTTTTGAATGTATAATTTTGCCAAAGGCTTGCCAAGGCATAATAAACAAATCAATCAATCAATCAATCAATCTCTCTCTCTCTCTCTCTCTCTCTCTCTCTCTCTCTCTCTCTCTCTCTCTCTCTCTCTCTCTCTCTCTCTCTCTCTCTCTCTCTCTCTCTCTCTCTCTCTCTCTCTCTCTCTCTCTCTCTCTCTCTCTCTCTCTCTCTCTCTCTCTCTCTCTCTCTCTCTCTCTCTCTCTCTCTCTCTCTCTCTCTCTCTCTCTCTCTCTCTCTCTCTCTCTCTCTCTCTCTCTCTCTCTCTCTCTCTCTCTCTCTCTCTCTCTCAGTGCTATCAACATATTCGTGCGCCAAAAGTTCTCACTCCACGAATATGGCGTGGAGTCATCAGGCAATCACGGTGATTATGATATAGTTATCGGTCGATATGTACAGGTGTGCGCGTCGGTAACTTATCAGCTACTACAGCAAAACATGGATAATACGGGCGACTACGACGAGTATCAGTGCTCCGCTTGCAAAAAAGCAATCAAAAACCAGGTAGTACGATGCAAAATTTGTCCGAAACATTTTTACCACCCAGGGTGTGTGAATAAGCATAAAACAATGGATAGGAATCGTAAACTAGTACAGTGCAAGGGTCCATTTGATACATTTAATGCAGAAGATGAACTTCTGAAGACAGTGACGCCGACAACAGGTGGTAGCAGAGGCGATTGTCATCGACTGGAGCGATGGGAGGAACCAGAGGTATGAGTTCATCGATAACGGATGACGCAAAAATAGACTGGCTGATAAAAACAGGGAAAACAATAAAGGACGAAATCGCTTGCAAGAATGAAATAAAGAAGATGATCCAAGAGATAATTGGTGCAGAAATGGAAGGTATGAATCAACAGATAGACGAACTGAAAATAATGATACAGGGAGAAGGTTTGAGCACCGCAAGGGTAACCTACAGCGATGTAGTGAAAGAAAAAAAAAGGAAAAGGTGATCATAATCAAACCAAAAGTACAACAGGAAAGCGAAAAAACTAAAAGAGAGATAAAAGAGAAAGTGGATATAAAGAGTATGACGGTGGGAATAACAAAACTGAAAAAAGGCAGTAACGGAACTGTGATCCTGGGATATGATTCGGGGGAAGAAAGTGAAATACTGAAAACTGCAGTACAGGATAGAATGGGTGAAGGTTTTAAAAGTTACTGAGTCGACGCAGATAAATCCGAAGATAAAAATAGTAAATGTGGAAGAAGATGAATTTAAATTGACCGATGAAGAACTAGTTTACACCATTAAAAAGCAGAATGGGATAGAGGAAACCGAAGGAAGGGAGATGAAGATCGTGAAAAGATTGATGAAGGGAAGGGAACAGGAGCGAAATAGAAGAGAAATCAACCATAGATCAATAATACTATAAGTAGATGAAGTAAGTCACGAGGAGCTACTGAGAAAAGGTAAGCTCAGCGTGGGATGGAGAAAATGTCCGATTTTCAATCACGTCAACGTAAAGCGATGCTTCAAGTGCTGGGGCTATTATCATATAGCGAAGAATTGTACAAGAGAAGAAACCTGCTACAAATGTGCAGGAAAACACAACGCAAGAGAGTGTACAATAAATAAGAGTAAGTGTGTAAACTGTACGTTTAAAAACCAAACGTACAATCTAAAGATAAATGTAGAACATCGTGCGCTGGAGGAAAAGATGAGAACGGGCTGGATAGAGTAGCAATCACAGAAGGAAGAGACGATATGGTACACGAATGCGCAAAGTCTTTTAGCACATAACGAAGAGATACGACACCGGGTGGTTGACGGAATGAAACCTGCAATCATAGCGAAACACCGGAGGGGCCATAGTATACGTAAGAGATGGTATTAAATATGAATTAGTAAGGAAGAATAAAATTGAGTCAAACTGCTGGAGTGTAGCAATAGAGGTCAATGATGAAATATATAAAGGAGTTATAATAATAGTGTACCATTCACCGAGTGCGTCAGATGCGGAATTTATAAGATTCATAGAGGATATAACTGAAGAGTTAACAATAAAAGGAGATTGTTTAATAATAGGAGATTTTAACATACATGTCAAGAGAAACTCGTTCTATAAAAAACAACTAATATTAGGAATGTTAAGCTTAGGGGTGAAACAGTATGTAAACGAGCCAACGAGAATAACGCAGGATAGTCGAACAATTATTGAACTTGTATTTGCAAATACAAGCGTGCAAGTGCATGTGCAACACGAACCAAAAATAACAGACCATGCGCGGGTAAAAGTAGTATTAGGAACGAGCAATACAGAGAGTAGACAGAGAGAATATAATACCAGGAACTATAGTATCATAAAGTATGATAAAATTGACGTGAAAGAGTTTACAACACTGTTGAAAAACTCTGTGCGACAATGGACAGATGGAGATATAAATCGAAAGGCAAAGATGCTTGTCGATAGTATAGTAGATACTTTGGACATAGTAGCACCAAAAAAGGTAGTTAGGATTCCAAACGTATGGGAAGGTAAAAAATGGTACTCTGATGAGATAAGAAGGGCGGCAGGTAAAAGGGATAATGCTTATAGGGAAGCAATTCATGAGGGAAAGGATGATAACGGAGAACAGTTTAAAGTAGAAAGAAATGCAGTAAATCGATAAGGAAAGAGAAAAATATATATTACGAGAATATGATAGACTGCAATAAAAACGACCCTAAAAAAATGTGGAAAACCTTGAAAGAACTTATTAGACGAGGACCAGCCAAAGAGAGAGCAATTGGAAATATAAATTTTGAAAAATTGGACGATATGGCGGAGAGAAGGACGGTTGACAAATTTAATGTGTTTTACGTTGAAAGTATTAATAACATAGTAAGCTCAATAGAGAGAGATGCATCTGGAAGGCCAGGTAGCAGAAAAATCTTAATGGGTGGTGGTGTGGGAAACGAAAGAAGCATAGAAAATTTCGAGAATATCGGAATAGAGGAACTCGATAAAATAGTTAAAGGACTCCCGAAGAAAAAAGGTACAGAAGAAGGAATATCAAGCGAAATATTGCAGTTAGCGTTCAGTGCAATTGAACAGGAGTTTGTTGATGTAATCAACGAAATTGTTTAAATTGTGAAAGGCCTGTTACCCGATTATTTTAGGAATAAAATACAAATAGTAAGGAACATAAATGGAAGACAGACGCGACAAGCTGAGAATATTGCAATTCAATTTTGGCGAACAAGTAATGCGCTGTTTAGTTTGCGCACCTACTAAGCACACACTCAACTCATGCACACGCGACACTCAAAATCATCTGATGCCTCGCGTCATATGGTATAGCCCGCAGGTATGCGATGTCGATTTATCGACTGCGCACTCAAGCACATTGTCCATCAGCTCACATCCTCGATCGAAGCTCACTCAAGCGGTCAACGCTGCTAGCGTGGCCGCAGCGGCAAGACCACTTACAAGGCTGATTTTCCATCGCTGGCCGCGAATCACAACTCAAGCAAGCTGTGGCGCACGTCCACCCTCTTGATACTCTGCCTCGTGGTCGACGGATGTGGCCATTGTTCTCACTCGAGTCGCTCGCACTACACGTTCCCGCGTAAACTCACGTAGATATTCATTAGTTCCACTCACGTTTGTGTGCATTCAGTATTGTAGTGTATTATCAGGGGTACAAATTGAAAATGCGGGTTTGTCAATCCACAACGTGGAAATAACCTGCAATTACTGCCAGAAGAAAGGCCACATGTGAAAAGACTGCCGGAAGAGACTGTCGCAGAATAAAAGCGAGCCGACGCAGCCGCCCCGACAGCCAAGAAACGCAGGCTACAAAGATGCAAGAAATGCGGTAACCGCGGGGCCCGATCCAGCCACAGCAAGCGTTAACACGCTGGGCGCACTGAGACTGAATACGCTAACTGTCCAGCAGAGACCTGCTTGCAAGCAGAAAAAAAGAACGCTGCAGCTCCTACAAGTAACGCTGCCAGCGTCGAGTGCCACCGCCAGCGACTTCGATATCGATGCACCGTTGGCCACGACCGGGGTACTCACCCTCAAGGCGGACACCGCAGCGCAGTGCAGCATAATCAAGGAAGGCTATCTCAAACCGGAAACCATGGTGAACGACTGCACCTTAGAGCTGCAGGGGGTGGCGGGCGAATAATTCACCCCCCTCGGAATACCTAAAATTGTGCTCGAGACACCGGCTTTAAATGCAGAGCATTGATTCTACCTCGTTCCGAACAATGTGCCGTTGAAGGTCAACAGACTACTTGGCATGGACTTTAATCAAGCAGCATAAAACGGACATCCTGCAAGGCGAGATGCTCAAGTAGTATGGACACTGCCTGCCGCTACAGGACGGCGCGACGAGGATATATTTGTAACCACGCAGTAGAACTGCCGCCACGTGCAAATACATAAGCCTGCTTACAAGGATAAATCTTCCTTCCGGAAACGGGTCTAACATGGATACCGCCAAGGAGAATAAATTTGTCGGACTACCTACAAGGAGCGGGATCGGCCGAGGCAGCATAGCAAGACCCCGTGTCACACCGTCAAAAACCAAAAGAGTGAGTTTATAAGTTTCTAAATACGACGGGGAAGTGCAACAGCCGACGGTAACATGCGAGCCGTCGGAGATAGCGAAGAGCGTACGTAGCCGCCAGGTCAAGGCACTGCGCGTAAGCTCAGAGAGCTCGGGGAGGAGGGCCAAGCGTCTCGACCAGCGACAACGGAAGCCCGACTTGGTGCCCCCCAGCAGTGAAAAGCAAGCAGTTCACGCAGGAATAATGTGCGAATACAAGGGTGTATTCCATTAACGAAAGAACAAGTGACAGTGCACGCACGAGGTGCAGCATAGCACACCCTTTAAGGTCGGATCGAAGGACCTAGGATCGCAAACCTTGCCTGAGAAGAACATAAAAACGGGGCGTGGGTTCGGTAAAATGCAGATGCTCTGAGTGGCATATACGCGACAACACGAGCCCAAATGGGACAGGAAAGGAAGTCCCACAAAAAAGGGAGAGATAGCGCAATCGGGTATACGAACAGCCGCACAAAACGGAGAGTCGAAGATACCCAAGGCAACCACGATAACTCGTCGAAGCGAAAGGTTAAACTCGCCCACGAGAAAGAGAAATGAAGAGGCCGACAGACAAAATGCTAGCGGAACGAATAGTCCAGCCCAGCAAGACTCAATGGAACGCGCCGCTGATGGTCGTGACTAAGAAACCCGATGCCGCCAGAGTGAGGAAAATGCGCGTAGTGGTGGACTTTCGGAAGTTAAACGAAGCCACCATCGGAGACTCGTGCCCACTGCCCAATATAACCGAAATATTAGACCTGTTGGGACGAGCCCAATATTACATGACTTTGGATCTTGCCTCTGGATTTCACCAAATCCCGATGGCGCAGTAAGACATGGAAAAATGGTATTTTCCACTCCGCAGGGTTGAGTATAACCGCATGCTATTCGGACTGAAGAACGCGCCACCGACTTTCCAGCGGCTAATGAACTTCGCGTTAGCAGGACTACAGGCCGTCAAATGCATGTGTACCTCTACGACATAGTAACACACGGAGTAAGAGCTACTCGCGATAATTTGGGCTCTTGCTCAATTCCGGCTATTTATTTCTGGTACTCGCTTCACGGTCGTGACAGATCAAGAACCGCTCACCTGGCTGTTCGGAGTAAAGGACCCAGGTTCGGGACTAATGTCGAATACAAGGCAGGTAAGGGCAACACGAATGCAGATGCGCTGTGCCGAATATTCCTCACTACGAGGGTCCAAGCGAGAGCAACGAACGAAGTCCGTAGATTGAAAGAGGCACAGCGAACGACCGCACAAAGCGGAGAGCCGAAGATATCCCATATAACATAGCCATGGTAGCTCGTCGGAGCGAGAGGTTGAGCTCGCCCACGAGACAGAAAAGGACAGCAAGAGCCCAGGTACGGACAGCCGCACAAAGCAGAGAGCCAAGAATACCTCGAGGCCTTTGCGGTGCTCTGTCCGCAGTTTTATCGCTCGGTGTGCCCACCGGTAGCTTCGCCGCTGCGTCGCTTTCTGTCTCGAGCGGCCTTGCAACGTTTGCTTTTCTTGGTCTTCCGCGCCTCGCGGGTCCGCCATGCTGTGCTGCGCTTAATCTGTCTTTTTCGGTGATGCTCGCAGTCTTACCAATGTTTTTCTCTGTCAGCGTGCGTGGTCTGCCCCTTCTCCGACCGCACGGCTTCGCGGCGGGGCTGTGGAGATCAGTTGAGCGTCCTGCATGCAAGCTGACCCCGAAGTGGACGGGACCTCACGAAATAATAGAGAAGAGGCTCCCCGGCAATTACGTAGTCCGGAAAGGACGGAAAACTTAGGAGGCGCACGCAAACCGCCTAAAGCTCTTTATCGAGCACTAATAGCTTAAGAATTGAGGAATTCGCATACTTATAGCTAGTTAAAATTAAATATCAGCTATAAAATAAATGTGGGAAGGAGCCCCTCGGGACGCAGGGTAGGGAACTCCAGTAAAGTAGTAGAGGTCTTAGCAGACCTAATTTTATCAACAGAAAATAGAGGGTCATTCCGAGATGAAAATACGTGATATATATACTGTAACGGTATTTTACGTTGTCATCACCCTTAAAGGGTTTTAGTTCGAACTCAACCAGGGAGGAAATTAATATAGGCTTCAGTATTAGGTAAAAGTATGATTTATTAGACACATTAGATAGATAAATAATTTGTATGATAATTAAATATACTCCTTTTTAGTTTTGGTGATCATATACCTTACAAAAAACTTGACCCGGGCTTACGCATGCCGTTATAATCGTGTTCGCACGACGTAGGAGATTTTATATTGAATTATTGAAATATTTTCTTTAGTTATATGGTAGTATAGTTTCTACATAAGGAAAGAGCCTGCTGGGCTTGCCATCGTTAGTATATCTATATCGGCTCTGTTATTATTCCTCGCCTTCGGAGGTAGCCTATTTTATACCTATAACGGTGGGCTGAAAAGTTCATAGGCTAACATAGAAAAAATCTTTTTTTTTTATGAAATTTGATTTTATTATTCAATATAGTTGCCTTCGAGGGCGATACAACGATTATAGCGGTCATACAATTTTTCGATACCATTTTTATAGTACGATTTGTCTTTAGCCTTAAAATAGGCTTCAGTTTCGGCGATTACCTCTTCATCGGCGCTAAATTTCTTTCGAGCGAGCGTTCTCTTGAGGTCTGAGAACAGGAAAACGTCGCTGGGGGCCAGATCTGGGGAATACGGTGGATGCAGAAGCAATTCGAAGCCCAATTCATGCAATTTTGCCATCGTTTTCATTGATTTGTGACACGGTGCATTGTCTTGATGAAACAGCACTTTCTTCTTCTTCAAATGAGGCCGTTTTTCCGCGATTTCGTCCTTTAAATGCTCCAATAACGTTACGTAATAGTCGCTGTTGATGGTTTTTCCCTTTTTCAGAGAGTCGATGAATATTATACCATGCGCATCCCAAAATACTGATGCCATAACCTTGCCAGCCGACTGTTGCATCTTTCCACGCTTTGGAGTCGGTTCATCACATGCAGTCCACTCGGCTGACTGTCGATTGGACTCCGGTGTGACATGATGGAGCCATGTTTCATCCATTGTCACATATCGACGGAAAAATTCGGGTTTATTACGATAGAACAGCTCCAAACACTGCTCAGAATCATCAATTCGTTGTTACTTTTGGTTGATTGTGAGCTCGCGCGGCACCCATTTTGAACAGAGCTTTCGCATACCCAAATATTCTTTCACGATATGTCCAACACGTTCCTTTGATATCTTTAGGGTCTCAGCTATCTCGAATAACTTCACTTTACGGTTATCCAAAATTATTTTGTGGACTTTTTTGATGTTTTCATCGGTACCAGCCTCTTTGGGGCGTCCACTGCGTGCATCGTCCTCGGTGCTCATTTCGCCTCATTTAAATTTAGCAAACCACTTCCCAACGGTTGATTTTCCTGGTGCAGAGTCCAAATAATGTTTATCAAGCCAAGCCTTGGCTTCAACAGTATTTTTCTTCGCCAAAAAGCAATGCTTTATTAACACACGAAATTCCTTTTTATCCATTTTTTCAAACTAACAAAAGTTGCTCCACTCAAAATGCTATATCTCACAACCTAATATTGCGACAGCTGTTAAATTTATACCCATGTCTTTTGAAGGTTAGCGCTAATTAAAAATCATATGGATTAAATTCTAGTAGCGCCATCTATGTGTCAGCCTACGAACTTTTCAGCCCACCTGATATTGAGTGGATTGTAGTGGGGACGGAGCTCTCGCTCGAGCTCACCTGGCTACGCGATCTACTCGCTGGCCCCGCCGCTGTTCCGGTGGAGGCATCAGCGCGGTGCATCCTTGGTGCATCGGCGCATCGGAAATGCGACAGGAGCGGCTCTAGCTAGTTTTAAGGGGGTTTTTTAAGTCCCTATGGATTTAATATATTTTTTATCCATACTACTTGGTTTATTTTCGATGGGAGATCTTGTCGGCTTGGATACTCTGCTACTTGAATGACTGGTGGCTCAGTAGTTGACCTTGGAAGATGTTCGTTTTCCCTGGGCCAGCGATATCAGGCCTGGTCCTTGGAGTGGTGCGGTTTGAAGGTGCTTCTCCTTGGGTTGACTAGGTGGTCCTTCTTTAGCTGGATGGCTGGTCCTCTCTTTGGTCAGTCAGCTGGTCCTCTTTTGGTCGACTAGCTGGTCCTCCTTTGGTTGGTTAGCTGGTCCTCCTTTGGTAGAAACCCGGATGTTGGCGAAAGTCTGTGAACAGAATGCTCTCCGACTGTGGTATGTCGTGCCGTTTTATACCGACTTCCCCGCTCTTCTTCCAAGTTCTGCCGGTATAGCAGGGTATTACTATATCTGCTAGTCGTCCTGTAGCCCATCTCTTGTAGCCCATTTGTCCCGTTAATCTCCTGTATTTGGTTATAGTGATTTAGCGTGTTCCTTTTAGATTATGCTTCATACGTTTCTTGAGACTACAGTCTTACTGCTTGGCAGTATAACTAAAGCTTGAGTAACGGTAGTTGGCCTTTATAGGTGTAGGTGCTGTGTGGTATGGATCTTTATGTTTGTGTGTGTGGGTCTCGCTTAGGCTAGTCATTCTGGCGGTATATTTAATTATAAGACGAGTTTGTCGTCTTAATACATATGGAAAAAATATATTGAACAAAGCAATTGAGAAGAATCTGCACTTTAATACGCAATCCAAAGGGGACGGAATACTGCGACCATGCTTGAAAACCATCTCGAAAAATGTATAGAATACTAACTGATTTACCCGGCGTTGCCCGAGTGCCACATCATACGGGGAATAACAGCTAAATTGGATTTAAAAAATGTTATTAAAAGCCACATTATTTTTAGTGGTATGATAAAGGGTGTTTTGTCAGGGTGGTTTTAAGGTGTGAGATATATCGAGTGACCTTGCTTAGGTCTTATCTATTTGTTTGTGTACCCGGGCAACGCCGGGTAAATCAGCAAGTATTGGTATAAAGTTTAGCTGAAATCGGTCAACGCGCGTAACTTTGTATAGCCGGACAGACAGACAGACAGACAGACAGACAAACATTCATTTTTATATATAAGATTTTTTTAGAGGGTGAAGAGGGTGGGGTTTAGGGGTGAGATATATCCAGTGACCTTCTTTAGGCTCATAACAATATTTGTGCTTGGTTTGGTTGTAATCGGTGAAGGCGTGTGGATTTTATTAAGAATTTTTTTAGGGGATTAAGGGGGTGGTTTTCAGGGGTGAGATATATACAGTCACCTTCCTTTGGTCTTCAACAATATTGGTATAAAGTTTGGCTGAAATCGGTCAACGCGTGTAGCTTTGTATAGCCGGACAGACAGCAGACAAACATTCATTTATATATATAAGACTAGGTGACCCGGCAAACGTTGTTTTGCCATATAAATAATTTCCTAGTAATTTCTAGTGTAGACAAAAAATAGCTTACTTATTGTAAGTATGTATGTATGTTAGAATGTGTATATTGTATGTATGTAAGAATGTGGTATATGCGTGAAATAAGCATGGAGCGCTGTGAACGATGAGGGAATATAAAAATAACAAAAGGCAAACATTATTTTTAAGTTATTATAATTTATTCCTTAAAATTATATATCATTAATTAAACAATTACGACAGTAACACTATTAAACAATATCAATCTCTTAATGCTATAGCGTGAACAATATTTTTTGTTAGTCCATCTTTAGCTAACACAAACAAACTGGATGGTTTACCCACTCGAGAGCATGCCACGTATAATTGTCCGTGTGAAAAACATGGTGTTCTCAAATCTAATCCACAAACAGACATCGTTTGACCTTGGGATTTGTTGATAGTCATTGCAAATGCCAATCTAATCGGAAACTGAATACGTTTGAATTGAATTGGCACATCTGTAGGTATAATAGGAATCCGTGGTATGAGTATATTTTCACCTCTGAACTTGCCATTTAAAATCCTGGCTTCGATCACGTTTTTCATTAATTTTTGAATGACTAATCGCGTACCGTTGCACAGCCGGGGCGGGTTCAAATTACGAAGCAAGATAATTGGAGATCCAACCTTTAATTGTAAATTATGCGGTGGCATGCCTGGCAAATCCAGTGAGTTCAAAAACTCTGTGGGAAAATTTACTGCTTCGCTGTCGTCGCAAACTGTATCAATAGATTTATATGATACCAAGTTCCCTGGCAACAACATTTGTATCTTCAGATTTAAATTGTCAACGTCTACATTATTTGCCGCTAAAATCGCTCTTTCTGCAAGCCACTCATGATTTATGTACTGTGTGTGTACATCGGGAAATATTTGTTCAATGAGAGTATCTTGCGAATCAGCGATTGTGCAGAAATCGGTCGGTAATTTTACGTATCCAGTTTCATCTATAGCAACTTTTCCATCACCGATATCTGAGAGTTGTTTTGAAAATGTTTCAGCGGATGGATCTTGAAGCATTTGAACGCGCATATTTATTTTTAGCTGTAATTTTTCAACATTACGCCACAATGGAGATGATTTTAAGCAAGCGTTGATCTCATCAGCGTATGTTGAACGTGGAATGACTGGAAGTGTTTGTCTGAAATCACCTGAAAGGACCAACAGAGTTCCGCCAAATAGTTTGTCACTGTTTTTAATATCTTTCAATGTCCTGTTCAACGCCTCAAGTGAATGTTTGTGTGCCATAGTACATTCATCCCAAATAATAATTTTACACCGTTTCAGCACAGTGGCCATGGACGATTGTTTCTTAATGTTGCATACTGCGTAAGGGTTATTCTGAATATTTAGTGGCAGCTTAAATACTGAATGAGCTGTTCTACCTCCATCCAATAAAGTTGCTGCAATGCCCGATGATGCAACGGCCAATGCGATGCCATTATTTGATCGTATTCCAGCAAGAATTAGCGAAATAACGAATGTTTTGCCAGTTCCACCCGGTGCATCCAAAAAGAAGAACCCACCTTGTCCAACTGAAACTGCGAGCATAATGCGATCATAAATGGTTCTTTGTTCCTCATTCATTAGTGGGACATTGCGGGCAACAATCGCTGCCATTTCTACAGTACTGTACTGCAGTTCACGATTCATTTCAGTATTCATTAAATCAGATGCAGTTCGATTTGGCGAATTCATACCGAAATTACTAAGTGGTAAGTTGGCAATGACAATGCAAAGATCCTCAATAGCAATCAATGCTTCATTGTACATTTCGTCGCTGAATGTTATGGTTAGATCGTGGCACCGTATACGATGTTGATGCAATATATCATCAGTCATTGAATCTTTGTGATTTTCCCATAATATCTGTGCTCGGGCTGGGAAACATGTAGTCAACACTATAGCAAATAGTAGACGAATTTGTATTGCTGTACAGTTCAATGCAGCTTCAGCAAGCATGCATTCCCACTGGTTGTCGTCTTCCAGCAAGCAGAGTGCAAGGCATGCATCTTTATACGTTGGATATTGTTGCCCATTCACTTTACGTATATCTTGAAATGATAATGGGCCAGTAACATTAACCAACAACAATCGAAGATAAAAGCACTCCGTGTGTCTTGGATTGACTGTAAATAATCGCCCCAAGGCGTTTGATTTAAATAAATTGAGACATGCAGCAACTGGTGAGCCTTGCTTGCGGGGCATCCATGTTTTTGTTTGAGTCCATGTGAAATAGCGTGGTACTTGTGAATAGAGTAATGTTCGTGCGAAGGCACCAAAATCATCCGCACGATTACACAATTCAAAAAATGCAGTGAGTGTAGTTTTAGGTGGATTTATTGCACGATCAATCGCTGTCTCGTTCGTGAAAAATACACGCTGACCGTTTTCAAGATGGATGGCTAACTGAACAACTGCTGGATCCCGTTCATGAATTGGAAAACCAAAGATACGCCAAGCAGCTTCATTGGAGCTGATGTACCGACCAATTTGGTAGAGCGTTATTTCATCGTTTTTATTCACTGGAGGAGCATTCACATTAGTATTTTCCACTCTAAACACAGCCATATCACTGCCTTTATGGACATACTTGCAAATGTATTTGATGCTCTTCACAGAACTGCAGAACTCAACATTAATATGAGCATTATATGTCTTGCTCAGCAGAGGCGAATATGGCACCACCCAACGATTGTCAATATCAATGTCTGTGTTGATGATATTTTTAATAAATGATTGTCCGCCATTTTCAGGATTTCTTCGACGATATATTGGGTATCCGTCGACATTTGTGACCGTATCATTGGTAAAATCTTTAGGGAAATTTTTAGTACATTTTCCATGAGCCATGCAAGGCGATGAACTATTAAGAGTACCACATGGACCATGAATCATGTTTGTTGTAACAATATCAAACAGCAGTTGGTCAGTGGATGGATCTGGAATTTCCGCAGAAATGATACTATCGATTTCTTCAGGACGGATTTTGTCGATGAACCAAACCAAAATGTGTGCATGAGGTAATCCTCGCTTTTGCCACTCAACCGAATACATCCAGCAACGTGTGGGACCAAATACATGTGATTTAGTAATGAAACTTATTAAAGACTTCAACTTTTGTCTGAACACACGTGCTGTAATGTCATGGCGATGTATTGCATTTTGGCCAGGCAGTAGGAAAGATGTAATCTCTGGCCATTTTGGATTACATGTGAACGTGATAAATAAACATGGTCGTCCATATTCGCGCACGAAAGTCAGAGCATCCTGTATATATTCTTGCATATGACGTGGACTGCCTACGTACGATGATGGTAAAATGACATGGTTACCAATTTCGGCGACGTCGGCGTTGTTGTTGATAGCGTCTCGCAAATGAATGTACTCTTCCGCGCGCAGCTTTTGTTGATTATATCGTAAGTATCGTAGTCGTTCGCTCTCAATCTTCGCGTACATGTCGACCATGAATTGTTGACAAAGCTCACGACATCGTAAAATGACGTTGTCCAGGCCACGTCTAATCATTAATCGGTACGCATAATAATCCTTTGAGCTAACGTTCTTGTTTATTTCAGCTCCTGTAATATTTGTTCATAAAAATTAATTTAAATTTATTACGTTCAATAATTTAATTGTTTTGTTAAATGATTAATGATCAAATTAATAATCAATGAAGTACCTGATACGGGATCTCGTTGTTTTATGTTTATGCAATATCCGTCTTGTCCCTTCCAGAATATTAGCGGATATTGGAGAGCGTCATATGAACGATGTGTGTCAGCAATGAACTGAAGATTATTATTTCTTCTACGAATCACAATTTCTCGTGCAGCTGTACAATCGCCAACCATGATTCCAGCAACATCATCAACAACGGGTGCATTGAATCTACGAATATGCTCTCCAGCTGGTGTTTTATCAGGATTAATGACGATAGCGTGATTATCGCTTTGTAATTGGTGCATATGTGATTTGAATATTTTCAACAACTCGTTGTGCTCGTTCAAAAGAGCATCTAGCTCGCTGACGATGCGCCTGGCATAAAGTGAATCAAGGTTATTATAATCACAACGTGCATTCACGCGATTGGCAAGTGCGCTTCCGGAATCCTCGCCGCCCATAAAGTAGATTTGTAAGAATTTATGTGGTTCGTTTGGCATTGGCAGCAGTGAGCCCATTTTATGATAAACTTGGCCTCTGATTTTGAATGTAGAATTGAATTGTTGACCATTTGCATTAGTATTTCGAACTATTTCTGTTGCTCCGAACGATGTCATTTGAAAGCATGAATTGAATCTTCGAATTGACTTCAGGAACACGTTAGAATCTGGATCCGTGCCGATAAGTAAGCCGTTCAATGGTTCAGGTGGTGTTTCAATTTCAGGTAGTTGCACTTTTCCTGACGCGCAACACATCCCAGCTGGCTCATTTTTGAATTTCAGAGCATGACAATGCGGACATTCCTTGTCCATAGCACCAATTACCACTTTTGAATGAGCATAATATTCAATATCGGGCTCATACTGGAATGCTAGACGCAGGAATGAATCAGATATAAATGCTCGATGTACCTGTTGTCGTTGTTGGTCATTTGTTCTTCGTCTATTGACTGTGAAACGGCGTGATTGTCGTTGTTCTAATCTTCTGACTTCATTGCGTTCAGCTCGTGTATCTTCTGGCTCTTCTTGATGCAATTGCGCCATTCTGACACGTGCATCAGTACTTTGTTGCTGGATTTGTTCTTCTGTTCTTTCGGATCTGCTATTTCGCAAGTTTCGAGCTTTACTTGTACTGCGGCTCAAATCAGCCCCTTTGCGTTTTCTTGGCATTGCTCACTGTACAAAACATACATAAATAGAATTAATGAAATTATTTAATGATGAAAAATGTTAAAAGTATAATTAGGGCCAGGATTTTTGCCGCAGTTTTGAAATGATTAGTTTTAATTTATGAAATTATAACAAAAATATAAGTTTTATGGAAAAATTTTTCAAACAAAAGTAAAAAATTAAATTTTATGAAAACATTGTCTCTTATAATTTTTTCATACAACCAATATTTCCATTGACATTTCAAAATAAAGATTCATAATGATTGATTTTTTGGAAACTATGAAAATCTTAATTGTTCAATTGCATTTTTTTAATAAAATTAAATTAAAATTACATTTTTATAAGATCAACAACATTTTCGATATTAATAAAAAAAAGTATACTTACAACACAAAATCCGTTGTTATTGGAAGCTCGTGTCACGTGTTGAGTACTTTTGAGGTTATAAAATCACTTGATTAACTAATCGTGCAAAATACACTCAAAATTGATAATTTAATTATTATTGATAAAATAGGAATGATTAAAAGTTAATATGAGAGTTACACTGAGATAGCAAAATAATAATTGTCAACGTTACTACTACACTTGATGCATAAACAATAATGATGGCCGACAACTGTGTAGGGAGTGAGAAAGAAAGGAGACCGGCTTCGTTCTCATCCCTACTCCGTGCTGTTTACTGGGTCAGAAGTGACACCTGTAGACATCTGGCGGGGATAACTAATTAAATGACGATTGATCAGTTTTCGACCGGAGAGGAAAAATGATTAAATTACTAAAATGGCTATTAAAAAATAAGGGTTGATCGTAGAAGGGTGAAAATTGAGGATTGTATGTATTTTTGTATGTTGTATCATAAAAAAATAGAAATTAAAAATTTTGTCTAAAAAATAAATAAATAAATTTAGGGGTGGACTACCCCTAACATTTAGGGGGATGAAAAATAGATGTTGGCCGATTCTCATAGATACCGGATAAGCACAAAAAATTTCATCAAAATCGGTCAAGCCGTTTCGGAGGAGTATGGCAACGAAAACTGTGACACGAGAATTTTATATATTAGATTAATCCTGACGCAGGATAGTGTTCAGCGTAGAGTGTAAAAAGAATATATAGAGTAAATTAAAGAAACGAATGCTCTAAGAGCATACTTAATTTTGGAAAAAATAAGTCAACGTGTACACTCTATTCGGTTGATATACACATGTTAATAGGTAATTTGATTTCCGCAAATAACAGTGAAATATGCCAAAATATTTCCATATTTCAAGATAATATTAATGTTGGAGAATTGCGTCCGACGGTGTTTGACAGACCTGTGAATATATTGAAACTAATGAAGCTTCACTCAAGACAGGGTGAAAACAAAAACCAGACGCATAGATGGTATTCAAAGAAAGTGGTTTATTACACCTTCCGCATGTCAGTATGCAAAATACAATTTATGTGTAATTTAGAAAATTTCAAAGTAAACAATAAATACAAAAATAGTTAAATTTAGGAAACGACAAAAAATGATATAAAATTATATAATGCACTGACAAATCGAAGAATTGAAAGCTGTATATAAACAAATAAATTGATTTTTAATCTATGAGCTGAGAACCAGCACACAATTATATTAATTGTGCGCTGTGAGCACTGAGAGCGTCGAGAGCGGTGTGCGTGCAGCAGTCAGTGCTGCGTAGCACGCCACGCTAGAGAGAATGAGTGTGTAAGGCGTTATAACAATTCACAGCAAGCTCTCAGCAGCTTAATGAAGAGAGGTTGCAGTGAACAAATGAGAGCACTTGCAATTGAAATTGCTTGAGTGCTCTACATGCATGAGACAAGCTATGCAGGCAGCACTGCATAGCACAATACGACATATAATGAGGATGCACAAAATGAGCAGTGTATAGTCGCTGTACTCTCCCAGCAGATGTCCTGGGGGAAAGTACAGCGAATATAGAACACCTGCATAATTATATTAATTATACCGGCAAATTAAGCCGAGAGGAAACGTGGCGCGACATGTGCTGCGATGCCCGCCATAAAGTGAGACCAAAAAACGTTGATGTACCGATGAGAATCCAACTCCCCATTGCCATTGAATTTATGGTAAATTATAACAATGCACTCGTACCTGATTTTGAGTCCTGTTGAGTAAAGAAGGTTGAGATGATCCGGTTGAGAAAAGTGAAAATTGTCCGAGCCTTCCAAATGCGTGCGCTGTCCCGTGCGGGTTTTCACGTAAGTGTCAAAATATCCAATATGGCTGCGGAATATGAAAGCGTCGTTGGGCGCTGAAGTCAATTGAGAGAGATAGCCGGTGAGCGAAGCCGAAGTCAAGCGAGAGAGACATCCTCTCGCTCGACGCGGCATGCCTACAAGGCACAACCTCGGCTCCGCGAAGCCCTGCCTCGGCTATCTCCGCCCAACCGAACGCTCTGTGCTCGAGCACAGCAACAGGTCGACGCACGGCGAATATCGATCGCCGTGCGCCAGCTGATTATCCAACAATTAACATTTATGAAAAAAATATTATATCACACTGGTTAAGCCTTAGAGTGAGGAAGAAAGTACGTGTAAACAATCTGGTCCCAAAGCTGAATAGAGCACAGCCAAGCGTCAGCATTTATGCGACTGACTGACCTAAAAGGCTACAGCGAAAATGGACACAGATAACGGCGAAAAATGCGCAAAAAGGGTTATCAAAATAACCTATCCCCTAATCGTCCCAATGCAACAGCAAGGGCGATGGCTTGTAACGGTAATTTTTATCGTTATCAATTATTTTTATTTTTCGTGGGAATGCGGGCTCGATCACAGGACTAATTAATGTAGACTTCGTGGTGGTTGAGAGTGAGGCTTTATTCACAAAGAAACAATTTGATAAAATGTCACTAGTTAGTTTCTGGTTACCGATATCCCGTACACTGCGTTAAATTTCGTAATTTCGATGATTATTTTACTTTTCTTATTTTATTTCGGGTACACAGATTCTCGGTATTCCCGGCTTGCAATTTCTGTTATGATTTCGGACGCTGGTATGGAGCTGTACGCTCGTTGCACACACACACACACACCACAAGACTCGCCTACCTCACTCGTCGAACCGATGTTTCGCTCGTTGCTCTTTTCCTCTCTGTCTGACATACGATTCACTGGCTGGCGTTCTCTTTCGCACTCTCACTTGCTTATATTCTTCTCGAACATACTTCCTGTTTAAATGCTAGCTGACCTACTTTTATTTACTTTAAATATTGCTGACCTAATTCTATTTCATCGATTTTCTCTACTTAACTCAATTACTTAATTCTATTCACTTTACATCTATTCGCTTTATCGTATTTAATTAATTCTATGCACTTACTCTATTCACTTATAATCTAGCTAAATCTTGATTTTTGAAAATGACAAATTTTCGGAAAAAAAGGCAATTATTTGTTAATAAAAAATGTTTAAATTAACTTATCGAAAATCCCGTACATTGTGCTTTCCAAATTTTATTTTAAAGATATTTCCAAAAGCTCAAATCAAAAGAATAAAAATTGGTTGAGTTATGCTGCGTGCTGTTTTGAAAAATGTCATTTCGAGAAAAACGCGTTTAAAGTTTTGATGTGTGTTTTACATATGAAGAAATGAAGAATTCGATGACTAAAAATGTTTACCGTTAATCTGCTATCCCAGGACCATAAGGCTGTCCTTCCACATTGGAAAATTCTTCCTCACTTGCTTTTTGCGATGATTTTAGGGCAGAGCGCGCCTCTTTTGCTGCATGCGTCAAAGGTCGTTCGGCGCGTTTGATTCGCTTTGCGTCGACTTCAAGGCAAACATTATACGAATGGACCCCTATATCCATCTAAAGAACTTTCATAATTCGCAAAATGCTTGTTAGACCATTGTTAAAACAGCACACTGCAATATCAGTCGCTATCTTCAACACTTTTTTTCCGCTCGAATACGATTTTGGTGCGAATCTCCAGACCGTTGCGTTAAAACTTTCGTTATTGTTTTGCGTATATCCTCCTAAGCAATGACTCAGCAACTCGTCCCGGTTACTCTGAACAATCCGCGACACGGTCTATAACGTTCCAATCCCTCACACTCGAACACACAACGGGATGACGTACTAACGCTGCTCCGTAGAGGAGTCTGGCGCGTTTGGGGAAAGGTGCGAAATTTAATGGAAATTTTTTTTTTTTCGGTAAAAACGGGTTTACCCCATATTCTAAAGGGTTCAAAGTATTGTTTAAGCTAATAAAAAAACGATTTTCTGAAAAATTTACAGTGGTGTTACCCCTTAAGTAAACTCGAAACATAGATTTTAATAAAAATAATAATTCGTAGTCTATAGCGGAAAGGAAAAAAGAAGGAAAAGTAATACTAAAGAGAAGGATATTGGCTCTACCGGCGTCCGAGTCGTTTTTCTCCTCTCTCCCTATCTCGACACGTATCGTCGAAGCAAGGAGTAATTCCCCTACCACCTCGCAACATGTTAAACCCCACCCCGAGGAACTCTGAACGAGAATCGAACGAGTTATCATGTTAAGAGTGTCGCGTCGAAAAATAACGATCGCTCGCGCACGGTAATAGCGAACGTACATGTTTCCATTATTCGGTTATTTGAATAAATTTTAGCAACTTTACGAATCCTCGAGTCTAGGATTTTTATTCTAACAAACGGTTGCCATCTTCCCCCTTCAACGTAGTGGTTGCCAGCGAAACAACTTCACAAGAAAATCAACTGTAAGTATAAACACAATTCTTCTAATTTATATTGTCTGATGACTCTGTAAATTCCTCCCCAAGTAAAAGTAAGTTGCCATTTTCCTTCCCCCTAAAACCCCTCCTCCTCAGGTTAATTTATCGACCTAGTGTATTGAGTCGAATGACGGTTAACGCGAGCAATCAATGAGCGTTCTACGCCCTATCCCGAGTAATTTTCCAAAAGGTTAGATTCAAAAAGGGGCTTGCGGCTGCAAGAAACACCGCGTCTGCGGTCGCAATTTCATCTGCGCGGCGATTTCATCCCTTAGAAATGTTTTTCCGCCGATAAAAAAAAATACGTGTCTTTTAGTTTTCGATGCGCTACAACATACGCGAGTTTCATAAAAATCGGAGAGACAACAAATCATCCTTTCTTGTTAGATGTGCAGGCAGCAACTGAACATTTACATGGATTAACAGCAAGTGATCCCAGGGCAATGCCTTATTATCACACTATAATCCGCAGGATTGGGCACATAACATTATGAGTTTCCGAATGCGTCCACTTAGGCGATTTGGTTGCAATGCACTTTGGGCAGTATACCGAACCCTCCAAAGCTAGGCAACTACTTAACTGATGCGCTCCTGCGCTTTGCTTACAGTGGGCAAATCCTCATGACGATACTCCACCTCATAATACCCTAAATTCATGCACTTAAAACACTGCAGTCCTCTTATGTGGTCATCCCCAGTGCAAGAATTCCATGCGAGCTATATCTCACATAACCCTAGCGGGTACTCTCGGTTTCCCGCACTCGTCTCTATCACACAATGCGTGTAACGGCGCCCACGTAGAGGATACACATAAATCACCTTGGTGTCATTACATACACCTCATTCCGAGCAGGCATAGTTAGAGCGACAAGATTTACGACACAGTCTCAGGACTCATAACCAGTGGGACATTATGTAATATCAATCCAAGATTCATACTGGCGCGGCCCGTAACCTGCAGTCCAGTCTTCTCTAAAATGTTGAACCTCTTAAGCTTCTGCGATCCCCATTATCCTGAATGCGCACTTCATCATTACGTACGTGCGAGGCATGTCAAATTTTAGGTCTAACCGCAACCGGATTGACAGCCTCATACAAGGCTTCTCTCGTAACATTAGCCGTAGCGAAACGCTGCGATTCCGATTTTTCACACTTGATAATAATACAGTTCTTGACCAACTTTGATTCCTCAACAGTCGGCCCTCGAGGGTATTGAATTTGCATCCCTCTATCTCGTCAACCTTACGAGACAGCCGAGGCATAGCAGCATCCAACAACGGCAGTAGGTGGACCCTCAGGGCAGTTCAGGCACTTTCCGATGCAATATCGGTAACATCTCACCACAAGCTGGAGGTCAACCAATGCGATTTTATGAAATGAGTCATTACACGCCATGGGTGTATTCTTTGCCATCATTTGCCTCTCAGGCGATTCTTCGCTCATCAAAAGTACAGACGAAATTTAAAGCTTAGACGCTGTCAGAGGTATCAATACATTAAAAATATCTTTTCGTTTGAGCGGTAGACCTCCAATGAGTGTCTCGTTGAGTGCACGGCGAGGATAACTAGTCAAGTTTTATTTCATTGGGCTTCCCGCCACTGAATCTTCATACTCTGAACTAGCACTGTCTGCATGAAGCAAAATAGCATATTGTAAGACACAGCAAAGGTTTCTATTTACATACCAGTGAAGACCAATAATCTCAATCCCGCAGCATGAAAACATACAGCACCAACCGATAGAATATACTTCAACCCTCCACCAAGCCACCCACTAATAAACAGTCCGCCGCAAAGCGGCAGGTCACTTTTATATCAGGGTTTCTCGCAACACGAAACTGAATGTTCTTTTTCTTCAAGAGAGTCTGGAATGCATCACCGATGAATTATTTACCCCTGTCCGTCTGTAGGCAAACGGGCGATCGGTCGTTACTATTTTTTTGATATAAAATGAGGTCAAACGCTTTAGCCGCAGATGCAGCAGTCTTGTCGTGTAAAGGCTGAACCCATGCAAATCTACTCAGAACATCTATAACGACGAGGAGGTAAACATAACCGTCATTATAATCCTTAATCGAACGAAGATCTACTATAAGATAACCAGTGCAACTTTGTCCGGTGCTATCTGACTGTAGCGCCTGTTATCTATTCTCACGACCACTGAAAAACAATGACTGAATCATTTCTGCTGCTCCCTCGCTGATTGTACTGCTATCGTCTACCTGCGACTGTTGCAATGTTGAGTTAGCTCTTGATTCCATCCAAAACGCCTCATTGCCGATGAATTCCCACGGTGTCTGCATCTCAGAAATCTGGCGTAGGCACTGCGTCCCGCTGGCTTAGCGATTTTCCTCGCTCTCATGGCGTCGTTTATGAGATCAACAATATTTGAATCTTCGATTGGTTTTCCGTTGACCGACACGACCCACGCAGAATCCCAAAAAAAATTAGCCCCCGGCGCGTCAGCAAACCACGAAGCGGGAGTTTCGCTTTGATGCGAAATTTAGTCGGTATACTCTCAATTATGACAGAATCGTTCGTGTCATTACAGGTTTCTTCTTCTTCTTCTTTATCACAACCAGGATCTATGGTATGTTCATTCCTTATAAGTGCACGGTACTGCTGAGCTCTCGACGAAATGACAATAACGTTGTAGTACAGGTACGTATGCACCCCACTTTTCCCTCTCATTCTTGTATGCATTAGAAATTTCATTCGTTTCCATGTCCAATCTAGTCAGCATGGCATCAATTCCCTGTGCTGGGCACGCTTGAGACGTGTCCATACTAAAAACTGGTTGTTTATGATTTTACGCGCCCAGCTGCGATGACTGTTCCTCTGGCGCGAGTACCATCTTTCTTACGTGCTCCATTAGCCACGGCCACCAATCAAGCTCCATAGTACACTGCCTAATATTGGTGCTAGTAAGAGAGGCAGAAACCCACCATTCTAAACAACGAATTGTTTCTCACTTTTCCAGCAGCCTTTTCTTGAGGCTAAACGACGGAGAACGAGGACGTACCGACGTAATTTTTTTCTTTGTTCGGTCTTCAGAATCATGTTGCTGCAAAAATACATTTAAGGCGCACTCACAAATACAGCGGATGATGCCTGGATCTACAGGGTGCGCCATCTCAATCTGGTCCATGGAAGTATTGAATAACTCTGACAGATTTTAACCAACCAGCGTCGTACAACACGTTTCGTATAGGTTATTTCAGTACAATTTCAACCATGTATCGCTATACGCCAAAAGAACGCGCCGAAATAGTTTCGCTTTACATTGAAAATAATCATTCAGTTGTATCAACTCAGCGTGCGTATCGTAAAAAATATCGCGGACGTTCTGGGCCCAAAGGCGACACTATCCGTCATTTAGCTTTAAATTTCATGGAGCGCGGGTCTGTAGCGAATCTCCAACATCAAGCTCGACCGCGTCCAGGTCGTTCAAATGAAAATATCGAAGCTGTTCGACAGAGTGTTGCAGAAAATCCAAATGTCTCATACCGCCGCCGGTCTCAGGAATTAAACATCAGTGGAACCACTTTGAGAAGGATTTTAAAGCAAGATCTTCACATGTTTCCGTACAAAGTGCAGTTGACTCAAAGATTATTGGAAACTGACAAGCCGCGACGCTTGGCTTACGCTAATAACGTTAGTCGAATGAAGGAAGCTGAGCCGGATTTTTGGGAGCGAATTCTGATGACCGACGAGGCTCATTTCACCCTCTCTGGCGCTGTCAACAAATAAAACTGTCGCATGTGGGGCACCAATAATCCTCATATTATTCACGAAACTCCATTGCACGATGAGAAAGTGACAGTTTGGGCCGGTGTTTGCTCAAAAACCACCATTGGACCATTTTTCTTCAGAGCTGGTGAAACTGTCGATGGGGATTGATATCGGTGGATGTTGGCACAATTTGTTTTACCACAAATGCGTGAAAAAGGTCTTAAGGAATTTTGGTTCCAACAAGATGGTGCGACATGTCACACTGCGCGCTCAACAATGGACTATTTGCGTCGGAAGTTCCCAGGACGTGTGATATCAAAGAAAGGTGATATTGACTGGCCACCAAGATCGCCGGATTTGACTGCACCGGACTTCTTCTTGTGGGGATTTTTGAAAAGTAAAGTCTATGCCAACAAGCCGAAGACCATAGAGGAGCTAAAAAACAACATTCGAGCCGAAATCGCAGCGATATCGCCCGAGACGCTGGCAAATACAATGGAAAATGCCGAAAAAAGAGCTCATTTTTGTCTCAGTAATAAAGGCGGACATTTGATTGATGTGGTTTTTGGAAACTAATCAAAATAAATTGTAATGAATCAAATTTAATAAAAAAATACGACTTTGTGAAATCTGTTGAAAATTCTCTAAGTTATTCAATACTTCCACCGAACAGATTGAGATGGCGCGCCCTTACGCAAAACAGCTACGAGCTGCTTCTTATCGAGATGTTGAAGAAATCGCAATATTACAACGTGCTTTTTGCAGAGCGGTGAACCCCCTCGCACCATTACGCGTGTCGAACATGCCAATCATCTTGATGTATTACTTCTTTTAACTTATTTCGTACTGGGGGCCTTCGGAGTAGCACTACCCCTAAGAATTCGCCACGCTCACTGACAAATACGAATACAATGGTTAGCGTTTGAATTTGTTTTTAGCGAGTCAGACTCACATTGTTTCGTTTCGGCTTATTGAAACGCTGTCAATATGGCGATGCATTTATCGTGGCGCGAAGATCCTTTAGACACCATTACACGCACTGAACTGGCAATTCGCCAGCAGTGCCGCTGCTTTTAAACTTTTTCTGTGATATGTACAAAAAGTGATGAGGATCGTCGGGAAAAATACAGGTGCGAAATCTACAGTTATCCGGTGTCGATTGTTTCAAATCGAGCAACAAATAAACATGTGGCTTAGACGCTGCATCGTGATAGGCCTCTTATAAAGAGCATGGGTTTCCCGGGTATACTTGACGCGCGAGATGTTGTATTTGCGCCCGATCACGAGAATTTCTGAAAACTACTATATAATTGGCATTCAGAGAATATTTTTGGTGGAATAAGTTTTGGGTAGAAAAGACAACGCTCAGGTTTTTATGGTGGCTGCCTTTGGTGAAAATATCTACAACGCTATTGTTCTATGCCTCACACACGCAATCATCGATTATTATGAGTTTTGCACGCAGATCACTCGCATTATCGGCACTCTGCGGTAGGCTTTCATGAAACTCTGTCGACGTACCATACTCCGCATATGCGGGTCGCCACTCAAATTAAGAGAAAATAATTCTGTCGAACGGCTCACTATTCATATACGAAATAAACTTCAAAAACTTTTTCACAAAGTACGTTTTACCGGAACCCGTGGAGCCGCAGACCATCGAGGTCCAGGGATGTTTCCACCACGTGTCCATCTGTATGAATAAGTAAATGTTCTATACAACCTTGCAAGATAAAGTCTTTGAGTAGTCAGAATATGGATGAAACCTTTTATTTTACAATATACGAAATAAACTTCAAAAACTTTTTCACAAAGTACGTTTTACCGGAACCCGTGGAGCCGCAAACCATCGAGGTCCAGGGATGTTTCCACCACGTGTTCATCTGTATGAATAAGTAAATGTTCTATACAACCTTGCAAGATAAAACGTTCGAGTAGTCAGAATATGGATGAAACCTTTTATTTTACAATAATGTTGTGCCGCGGAATATTCCACTCCGTATTTAGTATATTTGGGAATATTCCATAGCAAAGAAACATTGGAATTCGTTCAAGACAAGAAACGAAGTCCAATGCCCGATCGTATGAACGACCCCAAGAACGCTGACGCAGCATGAGCGACTCGCTTGGCGTTCGGGCGAAAGGCTAACGCTAAAATTGCGAATTAAGGGATTTTCGTGAAGACAGTTAGCAACTGCTTTACGAAAGGACAGTATTAAATTAGATTGAAAAGAGAACGGTTGGTTCCTCGTTTAATACTCGAAACAACGCATTATTGTACTTCTTACTTTGATATATAAATAGGCAACGGAAAGTTACCGTTGCTTATAATAAATACTTCCTTTTATATAAATTCGCGTTTCCATCTTTTATTCGAGATCCATCTCCTTATCGGCAAACGATCCCAAAAAATAATAACTTTTAATATTATACCGACTACCGAATAATCCAATTACTCGGTACCGGCATAACATTTGGTGGCAGCGGTGGGATCTGCCGAAGTTAAGTGATTCGTGATTTATTAGGACAAAAGTGTTTTGGACAAAGTTGAGAATACTCTGAAGTGACGACTACGACGCGTGCAAGGACACCAGTGTAGTTCGTGAAAACCCGACTAATCTAACGCGAAGACGCAAAGTGAACGTCGGTGCGGGGTGACGTATCGGTCAACCGTTTAAAGTCCCGATTGACGGTGTCACGTCAAGTCGCGGAAAACCGCACAAAGTGTGCAGCCGAGTACGCAAAGCAGCTGCTCGAGAAGAAGCCGTCGCGTAACCATTGGCGACGCACCAAGGACGAACCCAGGAACCAACGGAGATACGGGTCAACGGTACCAGGGAGGACAACTGGATCAACCTTCGAGGAAAGCTAAGAGACAACGGGTCTACAGCACCGAAGGAACAGCACCCGAGGACATCGCAATGGAAAGGACCGCCTTCCAGATCATCATACTGCAAGTGGCGGTTACGTTATTAGTATCAGGAATACAAATTGAAAATGCGGGATTTTTTTCTATTTTTGAACGTTTATTCTGAAAAAATGGTAACAAATGAATTATTGAAAGTATTGTCCATCGCTAGCCACAACTTTTTCCCATCTTTCTGGCAATTTACGGATACTGTTGGAAAATCAGCTGGCGCACGGCGATCGATAATCGTCGTGCGCCTACCTGTTGCGCTGCCTTGCTACTCGGTGTTCGGTTGAGGCGAAGACAGCCGAAGCAAGGGCTTCGCGAAGCCGAGGCTGTGCCTCACTGGCACGCCGCGTCAAGCGAGAGGGTGTCTCTCTCGCTTGACTTCGGTTTCGCTCACCGGCTGTCTCGCTCAATTGACTCCAGCGCCCAACGAACCTTTCGTACTCGCAGCCATCTTGATAATTCGGCACTTTTGCGACACACATCCTCTGGACAGCACGCGCATCCATCGGACTTCCACACATTTTTCTCGGACAATCATCCATCGGAATCGCTCAACTTCACGCACATCAGGACTCTTTGCTCAAGGTAAGAGTGCTCTGGCACAATTATGCATTAATTCACTGCCGGAGAGGAGAAATCGGTGCATCCTCACTGGGTCTCACCTGTGGCGTGCGTTGCAGCACATGCTGTACCACGTTCTCCTCATGTTATTTTGCCGGCTTAATTAATATAATTAAGCATGTGCCGCACATTCACTGTATTTTCCCCCAGGAAATCTGCTGGGAGAATACAGTGAGTGTAATTTTGCTCAACCGTACAGCCTCAGTGTCTGTTTGCGGTGTGCTAAGCAGTACTGACTGCGTAGCAGGTCGTACACAAAGTCACTGCACTCAGATACTGGTTATAGTACATGCTCATTAATTCGCTGCAATCACTCTGCAATACAGTGTTGAGTGATTGCAGTGAATTACACACAACGTCTCGTACTCAAGGCATCGGCGTGTCGTGCTGCGTAGCTGTTGCTGCGCTGCGCGCACCGCTGTCTCTAATCTATATTCAGTGCACAATTGCTGTAATTGTGTGCTGCTTCCTTTATCATTCTAAATTCCGTGTTCTAGTTTATTTTGTGTATTGCACTCAGTGGGCTTAGTGTGTCGTGCTGCGTAGTTATCATTACGCTGCACGCACCGCATTCTCATGGTTGAACTCAGCTCACAATTAATATAATTGTGTGCTGCTCAACTATGACAAATTCGCTGCTCAATCTGTCACTCATTTTATAATTTGTATTTGACTTTCTAAATTCATATTTGGAGTGTTGTTAAAATTAAACGTATTTTGGATGGTAATTTCTAAATTTAAGATCTCCTCATTGTGTATAAGATTTGTATTTCTATAATAAAAGAGAAAGGTAGCGAACCGCTTCCTCAAGATAACATCTCGGTGTCTGGTTTCATTTTCCTCTTGCTTCGAGTGAGTTTTCATGCTTTCTCAATGTATTCACAGGTCGGTCAAGTCACACAGGACGGACTCTCAACATCTTTTGTTGATTTCTCAACAGATACCGTCGCGAAAAAATTCGGCCGGCTTGGCTGCTATCCAGTCATCGACCCATTTTTGGGCTTCTTCGTAAGAATGGAAGCGCTGGTCAGCTAGGCCATGTGTCATCGATCGGAAAAGGTGGTAATCGGAAGGAGCAATATCTGGGCTATACGGCGGGTGGGGTAAGACTTCCCATTTCAGCGTTTGTAGGTATGTTTTGACCGGCGCTGCAACATGTGGCCGAGCGTTGTCATGTTGCAAAATTACTTTGTCGTGTCTTTGCTCGTATTGTGGCCGTTTTTCTTTGAGTGCGCGGCTCAAACGCATCAATTGAGTTCGGTATAGTGCTCCTGTGATGGTTTCGTTCGATTTCAATAGCTCATAATACACCACACCCAGCTGGTCCCACCAAATACAGAGCATGAGCTTGGCGCCGTGAATATTTGGTTTGGCCGTCGATGATGATGCATGGCCGGGGTAACCATATGATTTTTTGCGCTTCGGGTTATCGTAATGGATCCACTTTTCATCACCAGTGACAATGCGATGCAAAAAACCCTTCCGTTTTTGCCGTTCGAGCAGCAGTTCGCATGCAAAAAAACGGCGCTCGACGTCTCTCGGCTTCAGCTCATACGGCACCCAATGTCCTTGCTTTTGGATCATTCCGAGGGCTTTTATACGATGGGAAATGGCTTGTTGTGTCACTCCCAATGAATCTGCGAGCTCTTGTTGAGTTTGACACGAGTCTTCATTGAGTATTGCCTCCAATTCAGCATTCTCAAACTTTTTCACTTGGCCCGGCCGCTCTTTGTCCTCAACGTCAAAATCACCACTTCTAAACCGCACAAACCATCTCTCGCACGTTGAAACCGATGGAACATGACTCGGATAAGCCTCGGAGACCAATCGATGTGCTTCAGCAGCACTTTTCTTCAAATTAAAGAAGTAAATTAAAACTTCCCGCAAATGCTGTTTTGTTGGCACGAAACTCGACATATTGAGAGCTCAAAAAAACTATGAATTTGACACTGCGACAAATTGACACATACTGAAAATTAAAGCTATAAGACGTAGCTTTGACATGAACATAGTCACAGTACTGCCTGATGCGTATAGCGTTAGTAACGCCATCTGTTATCAAACCCGCATTTTCAATTTGTACCCCTGATACATATTGCCGATAAAAATCAAAGCCAGTCAGGGAAAAATATATTTTGAAATTTTGAAAAAACAAAATTAATAATTTTGCCGAAGCCAGTGTAGAACATATATTTGGGAATATTCTAAAGTAGAGTTAGCCGAGAAATTTGCAAGCATGTCAGATTCTAGAGGAGCCCGACCAAGAAATAGGGGCAATTCGCTAGAGACGACGTTGCCCGGCGAAGAGGTAGACCCTACAGCCGGTTTAGCTGCGGCAGTAGGAGACATAGTTTACGAAGCGCGCAGGGCGCTATTCGAGCTCTCGCCGTCGGGGCGAATCCCTTCGTCCAGACAAGGGGCCCTGGCGGACAGACTGACGGCCCAGTTTGGCGTAAACCCACGTAGGGGTGCGTCGTTCGGGGATTTCGACAGCAACGCTAGCGACGACTTGCTTAATATGGCCACTGGCGAGCAAACGCCTGAACGCATCACCGAGGACATGGTTGAGCGAGAAATAGAAAATATGCGAAACATAGATCGTGTAGGTTTTTCAGCAGCTACCGGTACGACAGCCCGGTCGGTACCAGCGAGAGTACGCGATCGGTTGGAGGCGGTCGACCGAAGCCAACGCGACATGGAAAGAGCGCGACGCCAGTATGAAAGGCTGCAGCGTGAGCACGATCGAGGCCAACGCGAACTTGATCGCGAACTCAGGGAGGCAGAAACGCCGTCGGCAAGACGGAATTTGGCCGACACGCTGAACGAGGTTGGTGCGGACGAGTACGAGCTCATCCACTCCTTAAGAGAGCAAATTGCCGAGCTCCAGCGACGGTTAGGAGGAGCAGGGATGGAGGACATCCCGCCCCCCGCACTGCCCCCGAGACGCACGCGGTTCGAAGAGACGCAGAGGCCCTCAAATATGCTTAGCCTCAGCCTCGGAATAAAAATGGTAAAAACATTCGACGGCAAAGATTCGAAGGCATTGCCGCTCTTCTTAAAGTCCTGCGAGACGATATTCCGCAGGGTAGCAGAGGAGGAGCATGACACTCTCCTCGAGTTGATCGTTATGAGTAAGCTAGAGGGTGCAGCAGCAAGACAACTGCAGCACAAAACCATCAGCACCATGGCGCAACTCAGGAGCGAGTTGGAAGCGTTGTACGGACAACGGAAGTCCCTGGCCGCGCTGCAAATGGAGTTCAGCTCCCTCCGGCAGGGACAGAACGAGGACATCGCCGCCTATGCGGCAAGAACGGAGAGAATCACGGTAGACATCGCCGAAATACTCTGCGAACCGTTGCAAACGGAGGATCAAAAGATCACCGTCGAGAGCGTCACACGACGAAGCGCACAGGCCAACTTCGAGAACGGCCTGCACGGCCAGGTGCAAGTGCTGGTGCGTGCTAGAAATTACCAAACGCTGCATGACTCTGTGGCAGGGGCCATAGAGATAACCAACATGGTACAGCCAAAGGGAGGGGTTGGTGGAGCAATAAGCCACCCCAGAAGGTCCCAAGGTGCACTATCCCAGCAGAACGAGAACTGTTTCACCTGCGGGAAACCAGGGCACGTGGCTCGAGACTGCACCCACAGATCGGGAAGAGTAAGCCTACCGATGCCCAGCGAGAATACATCCATTCACAACGTTGATGTCGTGTGCAACTATTGCCAAAAAAGGGGCCACATGTGGAAAGACTGCAGGAAAAGATTGTCGCAGAACAAAAGCGATCCTGCCCAGTCTTCACAGCATCCCCAACGTCCAAGGGACTCAGGGGGCAAGAATGAAAGGTCCACGGTAAATGCAAGTGCAAGTCGATCGAATACCTATGCCAGCCCGCTGGAAACGATGAGAATAGATACACTCACGGCCCATCAGAGACCCGCGCGCAGGAAGAAAACGACGCAGCAGTTATTGCAGGTAACGCTGCCGGCGTCCAGCGCTACGGCCAGCGACTTCGACATAATTGCACCGTTGGCCACAACCGGGGTACTCACCCTCAAGGCGGACACCGGAGCGCAGTGCAGCATAATAAAGGAAGGCTCCCTCAAGGCCGAAACCATGGTGAGCAGGTGCTCCGTGGAACTGCAGGGTGTTGCAGGTGAAAAATTCACCCCCCTTGGCATAGCAAAAATTGTGTTGGAGACACCGGCGCTAAACGTGGAACATTGGTTCTACATCGTTCCGAACGATGTGCCGTTGAAGGTCAACGGATTACTTGGCATGGACTTTATCAAGCAGCATAAAGCGGACATCCTGCATGGCGAGATGCTCAAGTTGTATGGGCACTGCATGCCGCTAAGGGACGGCGCGACGAGGATAAATTCGTCACCACGCGGTAGAACTGCAGCCACGTGCAAATACATAGGCCTGCTTACGAAGACAAATTCTCTTTACGGAAACGGGTCTAACACGGATGCCGCCAAGGAGAATAAATCTGTCGGACTACCTATGAGGAGCGGAATCAGCCGAGGAAAAGTAGCGAGATTCCGTGTCACACCGTCAAAACCTAATAAAGTGAGTTTATATGGTTATAAAAACGACGGAGAAGTGCAACGGCCGTCGGCGACACTCGAGCCGTCGGAGATAGCGAAGGCCGTACGGAGCCGGTAGGTCAAGGCACTACGCGTACGCTCAACGAGCACGGGGGCCAAACGCTTCGCGCAGCAACGACGGAAGCCCGACTTGGTGCCCCCCGGCAGCGAAAAGCAAGCAGCTCGCGCCGGAATAATGTGCGAATACAAGCGTGTATTCTATCTACAAGGGAACGAGCGACAGCACACGCACGAGGTGCAGCATCGCACACCCTTTAGGGTCAGATCGAAGGACCAAGAATTGCAACCCTTGCCTGGAAAGAAAGTAAAATCGGGGCATGGGTTCGGTAAAATGAATAAAGCCGAAAAAAGGAAAATAGATGAGGACGCTCCGAGTCGCATATACGCGACCACGCGAAGTTCTCCAAGCGAGAGCAGAGAATGAAGTCCGTGAATCGGAAAAGGACGGCACCACGGGGTAACTCGGCACAACGAATGACCGCACAAAGCGGAGGGCCGAGGATACCCCTTACAGCCGTGGTAGCTCGTCGGAGCGAGGAACCAAGCTCGCCCACGAGAAAGAAAAGGACAGTTAGCGCCCGGGTACGGACAGCCGCACAAAGCGGAGAGCCGAGAATACCCCGGGCCAGCCTAGCAACGCGGCAAAGAGAGAGGCCACTCTGGCCAATGCGCCAGAAGAGGACAGAGAGATTCGCAGCGTGCCTGCAGAACGCTCTACTGAACCCCACAGCCCCGCCGAAAAGCCGTGCGGTCGGGGAAGGGGTAGACCACGCAAGCTACATACGCAGGCCACTGGTAAGACTGCGAGCACCGCTAACAAGGTTAGAGCGGGCCCAGCACAGCATGGCGGACCCGCGAAGCGCGGAAGGCCGCGAAAGGCAAACGTAGCAAGGCCGCTCGAGAGAGAGAGCGACCCAACGGCGGAGCTACCGGTGGGCACACCGAGTGAAGAAACTGCGGTCAGAGCACCGCAAAGGCCTGCTGAGGAAGCGAGGCACGGCGGGGCCCGTAGCCCACTAACTTCCAGCAGCGCAGACGAAGACAGCGTTATAAAAGAGTATAGCGACTGCCACAGTGGCGTAGCCACTCCTACTGCCGATGACCGCCTGAAAATAATTGAAGGAAAAGGGAATGAGTGCCGATGAGGGTAATCGACACCCCATCGAAGTCCCTCGAGAAAGTAACGGTCGGCAAAATAGGACCGCTACCAGGAACGCATCAAAGAAAAAATGTATACTTACCGTCCAGGATGCGCTAGCAAATTACGGTGCATAGCACGGCCGAACCAAGAGGCCTCGAATTCATGATTAATAATAAAGAATTAATAAAACTAAATAAATGTGGGTAGGGAGCTCCACAAAGCGCAAGGTAAGGAACTCCAATAAGAAAAACAAGGTAAAATGAAACTTGTTTAATTGAAAAGGCACGAGGGAAAACAGGTTACATAGTATAATTTAGAAAACCCGTCGGCAGAACGGGCAGGGATGACAACTCTCAAGCGCTTCCTGCCGGAAAAGGCGCCCTACCCCCAGCACATCCTCGGGAACAACCTCGCCGGCGTAGTGGCCGTCGCCCCATAAGGAGTCCACCCGCTGGCGACTGGCTTCCCGACGACGACGGACCCCTAGAGCCTGGGCTATGAATCGCCTCTCCCAATCCGGGCGACGCTGAGCGGAAACGATGGGGAAATACGCTTCCTGGAATCAAAAATAGTACCCGTTATCAAAAAGGGGAAAAGAAAAAGGTGTGAACAACACTTCTTCCGGCCGAAGTAATATGCCTACCCCACTTCGCAGTAGCTCAGGTGTAATGTCGCCCTCACGGCAGAGTAACACCCCATAAATTTCCTCTTGCATAAACCGAGCCATCGTGAAACGAACGAAATAGCCGAGCGGACGGTTAGAGTAAGAATGAGCCAAAGAGCCCTCGCACATCGAAACCCGCGAGGCCGCTCTAGGAAAGAAGGAGAACAAACGCAGTAAGCATTCTCACGTTTTTCTCCTACCTCATTACAGGCTGATAGCAGCAAAAGGTGGACTAACAAAAGCCACGCAGCATCCCCCGGACTACGTCGTCAGCACGTTTGCCAGCAACCCGGGAATCTACTACGAAGACATAGGAAGCCTCAAGATAATCCAATCGACGTGGCGGTTGATTATCAGGTTGGACCTCGCCGCTCTAATGCAGCGAGAAGTAGAAATTAGCGAAAATCTACAACGCCTCACCGAACTGTGCGAAGGCGAAACTCGGGTCAACGACATATGCCCCATCCTCAACGACTCCGTTCTACGAATGAAGAAAAGGATAGAGATGGGGGTATTGACCATATTCGACCTCCTCGGGACGCGCCCCGTCAGAGAGCGCAGAGGATTGATAGACGGCCTAGGAAGCATAATAAAGGCCATCACAGGAAACATGGACGCCGCCGACGCGCGGGAGCTACATGAAGAAATAACGAATCTTAAGGCGTCCCAACAGACCCTGAAGGAAGGGCTGAAAAACCAAGTCCAGATCATAAAAACCACGCTCAGCCTATTCAATGAAAGCGCACATCATATACAGGCTAACGAACAGACGCTGCTGGCCCAAATGCAGCTTGTAAACCGCACGCTTAACAGCGACGTATACTACTTGAAGAGACGCCAACACTTAGACGAGACGCTCAACGCAATAAGTATTGCAGTCGAAGCATTACTAAGCGACGTACAGGAGCTAGTGTGGCTAGTGGACGATATAGCTAGTGGTAAGGCCAGCGCAACGTCCTTGCCACCACGCACACTCGTCAAGCACCTCGTCGAAGCACTACCACACCTACCGCCAGGCAGTAGTTTCCCAGTAGCCATAGCACACGACCAAGCGTCAACACTTATGCGACTGGCTGATACCAGGGCCTACAGCGAAGGCAACGCGGTAGTACTCGTGCTGGATATACCGCTGATCGGGCAGCAACAGTATAGCATACAGAAAGTATATCCTATACCCATGCGAGCGGACAATGGTAGACACTACTACATCGACACGACCGAGAATCGCGTAGTCATAGATATCGAAAATCGCAGATACCTCAGGATGACAGCCGACGACGTAAAAATTTGTAAGGTACTGGACGAATCATACATCTGCCCTCCAACACACCCTACAATTCCGATTACGAACGACGCACCCTGCGAGGTCCTTATCTACGCAAAAATGGACACCGATAACGGCAAAAATTGTGCAAAAAGGGTCATCGAAATAACCCATCCCTTCGTCGTCCCAATGCAACAGCAAGGGCGATGGCTATACGTCGCGCCAACCCCCGAACCAGTAGGAATAAATTGTGGAAAAAATCCCACTCAACACGAAATACTGAGCAATTCGGGAATACTGGCATTGATAGGCATATGTATAGTAACCGCCCGAGATTTCAGTATCAGAACCATCGGGCGAACGTCGCAGGTCATCAGGGAAAACTACCTTCCATCGTTCGATTTAAAATTAACGGAAATTGAAGGTCAGGCACCCCCTAAGCAGACCGAGAGGACAAGTCCACTGCAGAGCGTGCTGCAAGACCCGGAAGAGCTTCAAAAGCTCGGAGCTCGAGCCGACCAAATCTTGGACAACGTCAATACAGACGGAGACGGGATGCAACACATCCACAATATGAGTTTCTACTCACTGGGTGCAGTAGCACCGATAGCCTTGGTTGGCTATGTTCTGTTTAAATGTTATAGGTATCAACGAAACCGAACACCAACAAGGACAAGCGAGGCAACGACCCCGGCAACAGCCGAGGTAAACATCAACCTCGAGCCGATCGGACGACAACAGCCAGAAGAGCAACCGCGATCCGAGCTGGCCAGGTTATGCACCCGTCCCCTCAACCGAGAACGACACGCTCGGCACGAAAGACGATAAGAAGCAGAGGAAAAACTTCATCGTCAACGAATGAAAAAATGAAACATTTTATTGTATTGTTATATAACATCAAACAGTAAAACTGTAAGAGGAAATACGAGAAAACCAATCGAAGAAAAAATTTTTTAAAGAAAAAATTTTTCCTTTTAAGGGGGGAGGGATGTTGTACCGCGGAATATTCCACTCCGTATTTAGTATATTTGGGAATATTCCATAGCAAAGAAACATTGGAATTCGTTCAAGACAAGAAACGAAGTCCAATGCCCGATCGTATGAACGACCCCAAGAACGCTGACGCAGCATGAGCGACTCGCTTGGCGTTCGGGCGAAAGGCTAACGCTAAAATTGCGAATTAAGGGATTTTCGTGAAGACAGTTAGCAACTGCTTTACGAAAGGACAGTATTAAATTAGATTGAAAAGAGAACGGTTGGTTCTTCGTTTAATACTCGAAACAACGCATTATTGTACTTCTTACTTTGATATATAAATAGGCAACGGAAAGTTACCGTGGCTTATAATAAATACTTCCTTTTATATAAATTCGCGTTTCCATCTTTTACTCGAGATCCATCTCCTTATCGGCAAACGATCCCAAAAAATAATAACTTTTAATATTATACCGACTACCGAATAATGCAATTACTCGGTACCGGCATAACATTTGGTCGCAGCTGGTAGCCCCTACCCGCACACCCTCAGCAACACACTTTTGTATAGTACACTCTTCATCGATATTCAGCGATTTACGCTTTGAGCAATACTGCTTATAAGCTGCCATACCAGGTCTATAAATATGAGTAGTATGTGTACACCTTTGCTCCATCCCACTCCTTTCCCCACCACGCAGCTACCGCCACCACCGCACTTTTCCACCGCCGCGCTACCCACTCTGCTTGACCAGTGTCAGTAACGTGGAGATGGTATAGTGAGGTGGTGTGGGTACCTTGGTGAAGAGTAGAGATAAGAGCAGGATGGAGCAAAAGTGTACACATACTTGCAAT
>OZ012708.1:25561697-25584173 GCA_963942595.1 Cylloceria caligata | reverse complement strand
GGTGTATGCCGATATATATTGCCCTATTCTGTATATTGCCCTATCTTGTTCAGAAAACTCGTTTTTTTTACCTATTTTTTTCGACATATACTCACAGCGGTCTTTTAATCGTAGCCTATCATCTATCATTACACCTAAATATTTAATTATCTCCATTCGCTCTAACTCGGTTCCATCCTTGCATTTCAATACAATATTCCCTCTCAATTCTTTTCTTACACTCCTCGCAATGATATATTTGGTTTTTTCCGCATTCATTTTCAGTTTGTTCCTATTCATCCATCTTTCCACTATGTTTAATGCCTCATTCATCTTTCCTTCCACCTCCGCACTACTGTCTCCAGTAACATATACTAGTGTATCATCAGCAAACATTTTTATTTCACAGTCTTCTTAACATATTTCGACTATATCATTTATATATACCAGGTGTATGCATAAGTTTTTTCCGGTTTTTTGGTAAAAAAAAACACTTAATTTTCAAGGGAAATTAATTTTTGTTTTATTCAAAATATTGGCCATCGGCTTCTACACATTTCGCCCATCTTTCAGGTAACTTATGAATACCATGCCAGAAAGACTGCTTGCCTTTTGCGGCAAACCATTCGTCGAGCCATTTTCCAACTTCCTCGAAATTGCTGAAGTGCTGCTCTGGGAGCGCGTGCCCCATTGATGCGAAGAGGTGATAGTCAGATGGCGCCAGGTCTGGCGAATACGGCGGGTGCGGAAGGATGTCACATCCAAGCGATTTCAAGGTGTCTTTCACTGCTTTTGCTGTGTGAGACGGCGCATTGTCGTGTAACAAAATCACTTTGCCATGTCTTCTGGCCCATTCCGGTCGTCTTTCGATTAATGCGTGGTTTAAATTAATAATTTGTTGGCGATAGCGTTGTGTATTAACGGTTTCGCCGGGCTTCAAGAGTTCATAATACACAATACCGCTCTGGTCCCACCAGACACAGAACATGGTCTTCTTGCCGAAGCGATTTGGCCTTGGTGTTGAAGGACCGGCTTCGCCAGGTGAAAGCCACGATTTTTTCCGCTTCGGGTTTTCAAAATAAACCCATTTTTCGTCACCCGTCACAATTCGATGCAAAAATGATTTCCTTTCCTGGCGTTGAAGCAGCACTTCACAAGTGACTGCGATTTTCTATTTGACGTTCATTCAAATCGTGCGGGACCCATTTACCGAGTTTATTGATCTTCCCCATTACTCGTAAACGTCTGTTGATTGTTTCTTGTGACACATGTAATGCTTCTGCTAATTGCCGTTGAGTTTGAGTTGGGTCATCATCCAATAACTCCTGCAATTGCTCGTCTTCGCATTTTTGTGGTCTACCAGAGCGCTCACTGTCTTTCACATTGAAATCACCACTTTCAAATTGTCGAAACCATGTCTCACATGTTCTACCTAATGGAGCGTGTTCACCATATGTTTCTACCAGCAAACGTTGACTTTCAGCAGCCTTCTTCTTTTGATTAAATAAGAAAAGCAATGCGTGCCGCAAATGTTCTTTTTCAGGCACAAAACTCGACATGATCACTGAACGATAAAACAAAGACGCTAGTTTTTAGCAGACTCAACTTGTGTGTGTTTGTAGGTTAATGTCAGACGAACAAAATGACGTATGTGTCAAATAAATACGCTGCATACTTTTCGCTAGCGCCATCTCTTAGTTAAACCGGAAAAAACTTATGCATACACCTGGTATATGGAACAGCAGAGGCCCTAATACGGATCCTTGTGGTACCCCGTATTTCGTTGTGATAATTTCCGAAAATTCCTCATTGAACCGTACTCTTTCCGTTCTATCGTTTAAGTATGACCTAAGCCAATCTAACACTTTACCTCTAATTCCATATTGAAACATTTTTTTCTGTTAACAATTCTCTATCCACTGTCTTAAATGCTTGTTTTAAGTCCATGAACATTACTCCTACTATTTTCCCTTCGCTAATGTTTAATTTCCATTCGTCTATCACGGTTTGAATCGCCGTTTTACACGACAATTGTTTTCTAAAACCCGACTGATGCTCTGTTATAACCTCATTTGATTCCAAATACTTTTCGATTTAACTCTTTAATACCAACTCTAGGACCTTCTCGTACAATGGCAACATATTAATTGGCCGGAAATCCTTCGCGCTATTGGCTTTCTCTATCTTTGGTATCGGTATGATCGTGAACATTTTCCAACTATTAGGACAACAGCCCTCCCTTAGAGATTCGTTGATTACATCAACAAACTCCTGTTCAATTGCACTGAACGCCAACTGCAATATTTCGCTTGATATTCCTTCTTCTGTACCTTTTTTCTTCGGGAGTCCTTTAACTATTTTATCGAGTTCCTCTATTCCGATATTCTCGAAATTTTCTATGCTTCTTTCGTTTCCCACGCCACCACCTATCAAGATTCTTCTGCTACCTGGCCTTCCAGATGCATCTCTCTGTTGAGCTTACTATGTTATTAATACTTTTAACGTAAAACACATTAAATTTGTAAACCGTCCTTCTCTCCGGCCATATCGTCCAATATTTCAAAATGTATGTTTCCAATTTCTCTCTCTTTGGCTGGTCTCCCTCTGATAAGTTCTTTCAAGGGTTTCCACATTTTTTTAGGGTCGTTCTTATTGCAGTCGATCATATTCTCGTAATATATATTTTTCTCTTTCCTTATCAATTTAACTACTGCATTTCTTTCTACTTTAAACTGTTCTCCGTTATCATCCTTTCCCTCATGAATTGCTTCCCTATAAGCATTATCCCTTTTACCTGCCGCCCTTTTTATCTCATCAGAGTACCATTTTTTACCTTCCCATACATTTGGAATCCTAACTACCTTTTTTGGTGCTACTATGTCCAAAGTATCTACTATACTATCGACAAGCATCTCTGCCTTTCGATTTATATCTCCATCTATACATTGTCGCACGGAGTTTCTTAACACTGTTGTAAACTCTTTCACGTCAATTTTACTATAGTTCCTGGTATTATATGCTCTCTGTTTACTCCCTGTATTGCTCGTTCCTAATACTACTTTTACCCATGCATGGTCCGTTATTTTTGGTTCGTGTTTCACATACACTTGCACGCTTGTATTTGCAAATACAAGATCAATAATTGTTCGACTATCCTGCGTTATTCTCGTTGGCTCGTTTACATACTGTTTCATCCCTAAGCTTAACATTCCTAATAATAGTTGTTTTTTATAGAATGAGATTCCCTTGACATCTATGTTAAAATCTCCTATTATTAAACAAACTCCTTTTATTGTTAACTCTTCAGTTATATCCTCTATGAATCTTATAAATTCCGCATCTGACGCACTCGATGAATGGTACACAACTATTATAACTCCTTTATATATCTTATCATTGACCTCCATTGCTACACTCCAGCAGTTTAACTGAATTTTATTCTTCCTTACTAATTCATATTTAATACCATCTCTTACGTATACTATGGCCCCTCCTGTGTTTCTATTTTCTGCATCGCACCTAATTGCACTATAACCCGGCATATATACTTCACTGTCCCCGATTTCAGCAGTCACCCTCGTCTCCGATAACGCTATGATTGCAGGTTTCATTCTGTCAACCACCTGGTGACGTAGCTCTCCGTTATGTGCTAAAAGACTTTGCGCATTCGTGTACCATATCGTCTCTTCCTTCTATGATTGCTACTTTATCCAGCCCGTTCTCTTTTTTTCCTCTTGCAACGCTCTTTTGTATGTTGGACATTCCCGGTCCAGCGCACTATGTTCTACATTTATCTTCACATTGTACGTTTGGTTTTTAAACGTACAGTTTACAGACTTACTCTTATTTATTGTACACTCTCTTGCGTTGTGTTTTCCTGCACATTTGTAGCAGGTTTCTTCTCTTGTAGAATTCTTCGCTGTATGATAATAGCCCCAGCACTTGAAGCATTGCTTTACGTTGACGTGATTGAAAACCGGACATTTTCACCATCCCACGCTGAACTTACCTTTTCTCAGTAGCTCCTCGTGACTTACTTCATCTACTTCTAGTATTATTGATCCATGGTAGATTTCTCTTCTGTTTCGCTCCTGTTCCCTTCCCTTCATTAATCTTTTCACGATCTTCATCTCCCTTCCTTCGGCTTACTCTATCCCATTCTGCTTTTTAATTGTGTCAACTAGTTCTTCATCGGTCAATTTAAATTCATCTCCTTCCACATTTACTATTTTTATCTTCGGATTCATCTGCGTCGACTCAGTAACTTTAAAATCCTCACCCATTGTATCCTGTACTGCAGCTTTCATTATTTCACTTTCTTGTCCTGATTCATATCCCAGAATCACAGTTCCATTACTGCCTTTTTCAGTTTTGTTATTCCCACCGCCATACTCTTTATATCCACCTTCTCGTTTATCTCTCTTTTAGTTTTTTCACTTTCCTGTTGAACTTTTGTTTTGATGATGATCACCTTTTTCCTTTTTTTTTCTTTCACTACATCGCTGTAGGTTACCCTTGCGGTGCAGGAACCTTCTCCCTGTATCATTATTTTCAGTTCCTCTATCTGTTGCTTCACACCTTCCATTTCTGCACCAATTATCTCTTGGATCATCTTCTTTATATCATTCTTGCTAGCGATTTCGTCCTTCATTGCTTTCACTGTTTTTATCAGCCAGTCTATTTTTGCGTCAGTCGTTATCGATGAACTCATACCTCTGGTTCCTCGCATCACTCCAGTCGATGCCAATCGATCTCTGCTACCACATGTTGTCGGCGTCACTGTCTTCAGAAGTTCATCTTCTGCATTGAATGTGTCAAATGGATCCTTGCACTGTACTAGTTCACGATTCCTATTCATTGCTTTATGCTTATTAACACACCCTGGGTGGTAAAAAAGTTTCGGATAAATTTTGCATCGTACTACATGTCTTTTGATTGCTTTTTTGCAAGCGGAGCACCGATACTCGTCGTAGTCGCCCGTATTGTCCATGTTTTGCTGTAGTAGCTGATAAGTTACCGACGTGTACACCTGTACATACCAACCGATAACTATATCATAATCACCGTGATTGCCTGATCACTCCACGTATTACTAATCAAGTGTCACCGTGGCAGCAATAATGGCGGCCCACACCACATTCGTCGAGTGAGAACTTTTGGCGGACGAATATGTTGCTAGCACCGTTAATACGATAGCTACCAAGCCATTCGCTAGATAGATAGATAGATAGATAGATAGAGAGAGAGAGAGAGAGAGAGAGAGAGAGAGAGAGAGAGAGAGAGATTCGGAGTCGTTTATTAGCTTCAATAGCTACATAATAAGTTTGCTTATATTATACATAACATATAAATATCTGAGACATATAAATACATATAAATATACTACATTTGATTACATATTATATATTATATATTTACTCCCCTCTCTTTTATCTGAACATGTTTGTCTAACATTCTTCTGAAATTTGGCAATCTGTCTTCTCTTTTTATTTCGTTTGGTAACGCATCGTACATTTTAAGTCCCTCATACCATATCATTTTCTGTTCCTCCGTAGTTCTACATCTGTTGATATAAATATTTCCTTTTTGCCGTGTACTTACACCTTCTCCATATTGAACTAATTCTACATTATTTTGCAAATATATGGGACATAACCCATTTACAGTTTTATATATAAGTACACATATATTGAAACGTTTCGCGATTTTGATACACTATTCAGCTTTTGCTATGACGCGCGTCTTATCCGGAGGCGGCGTTAAATCGCGTAGTTTTTTTATTTTGTTTCGAGCGATGTCGTCCGAGATCGTATGGAAGAGGGAGCTTGCTCGAAAACAGTTCGTGCTCTGGGCTGGATGGAGTGAGAAGTGTCTGTGGTTTTATGGATTTGTAATCAATCTATTCGGTTGTTGTTTTTATTGTTGTTGTTTGTGGGACCTCAGTTTAGGTTTTTGTTGCATCGCATTTGTCCGTGTAAGATATGCGGTTTTGTTACCCTTTCATCATTGGTCCTTTGACTGGTTGGGTAATTCTTTCTTTTCTTTATGGTGCTGAAGGCACGGAATCGTTTGATGAATCTCTGATTGATTGTTAGTTCAGACAAGGTAGGAAGGATGTTCGTGGGATGATCTCGTCGTTTGTACGATCTTCACATTCGCTTACAGAGTTTTTCCTAAAATCTACGCATGCGGAATTGCTTCCGGTGTTTCTGGGCTTTTGACTCTATAATTCGTAAAATAATGAGATATCACTTTACGGAGCTTAACACTCAATTTATCTGTCATTTGATTGTCGCGTTTGCTAGAACGCGCTCTCCTTAATTCTACGCAAATAGAATAATTACCAGTCTCAATTCGGGTTTTGATTCTACAATTCGTAAAGTGATTAGATATCACTTGTACGGAGCTTATTACTCACTTTATCTGTTTAAGGGTTATGGCGTTTTGTTGACGCTCGATTTTCTAAAACTACGTAAATGGAATAATTTCCAGTTTAACTTCGGGTTTTGACTCTACAATTCGTAAAGTGATGAGATGTCACTTTTACGGAGCTTAACACTCAATTTATCTGTTAATTGGTTATCGCGTTTGCTAAAACGCACTCTCCTTAATTTTACGTACATGGAATAATTTCCAGTTTTCTTCCGGTAGTGAATTTAATATTCGTGAAGTGATGTCGTATCGCTTTCACGGAGCTCAACACTCAAGTCATCTAGAGAATTTATGCTGTTGTGATTTTCAATTTTTGAAATACTAGGATCATGGGCTTCGCGTGTCTCTATGTGAGGCGTACGGTGTGTGGCCTATCCTTATTTGCTGCCGGCTTAGTCCTCATATGGGGCGTTCCTTGGTATCTTCGTTAGAAGTACTGGTCTGCCTTGTTTTTAATCATTGGTCATCTAGCTAGGTGTCATGCTAGGGGGTGTTATTGTTTTGTAGATGCCCGTACGCGTGATCTGCCATGTAAGGCTACGCCCTTCTGATGGTCGCGCGGCGAGTTTATAGTAGGGACACGAGTGTAGTGTGAAGGGGGGAGGTGTGTGAATTTACCTACCTATCTCTACTCGTCTTTGTTATTGTTTGGGTCCGTCTCTATAGCTCGCTGTTCGCAACCGATACCGGGTTCGCAGCTTGACCAACTAGCTCTTCCTGTACCCCGGATACTGGAGCTTTTAGTCGGTCTCAATTAAGCCACCTTATTGCGCCTTAGAGGCTTTCTAATTTGGTTTTTTAATTGGTGCAATTGGCCTGGGTATTCGTTCGTCACAGGTGGTACTTGGTGCTGGCCCTGACGTGGTGCCACTCACGCAGGTACACCCTACGAATCGATTGCGCGTGGTGCAACAAGCCGGAATGCCACTCCCTAAACCTGGAGACACACGTGCTTCTTCACTCTGCAGATGACATGTAGCCACGGCGCTATGCGTGGGGACACGTTAATGCAGAGTGCCCTAACGCTGCGATTGGGGGCGGCCAAGGCGCAATGCAGGGGAGCCCTTTCCTCGCAGTGTATCCTAGATCATTCGTTCACCCAACCGACGGCCAGGACGCAATGCCAGGGAATCGGTTAAGAGAAAGAATACTGTTTCTGACAAGATTTTTCCCAAACTGTTAGTCGTTATCGAGATAGCTGCGTTTGGTCAAACGATGGCCAAGGCGCCATGCAGGGGAATCGTTTGATCTAAAGCCTACTATTTGTGTTACATTCTGAATTAAAAATGAGTTTAGTGTGGCTGTCGGGCAGCGCTTCGTCTTGAAGAACAGATTTTCAACAAGAGCCTCGAGGCTTGTCCGGTCGTGGTTTATATAGTTTAGTGGATGGGCCCCGAGGGGGTGTTTTTGGGTATGTCACGTGATGTTTGTCGCCCTTCAATCACTAGGTGAAGGAGGTGCGGGGTGGTGTATTGGTGTACCGTTATTTCTATATTTAGCCGGGCTTTGTCTTCTCTGGGTTTGAACCGCGGTTCTAGCGAGGTTGAATTTGTTGGCCTGTGTTAAATTTCTACCCGCAGGAGGTTCAAACTTTTCCTGAGAGCTTTTTATCGTTTAATGCATGTTCTTACTACTTATCGTTATGTGTGGTTTTACTGATGCTTCGTATGTATTTCCTGGTCTACGTTCTGATTTGATTTGTGCTAGACTTGTTTAATGATTGTGAGTTTGGTGTTTTACCATGTTTTTTCTAGCTGTCTTTCCTGGTTTTTGTGTTATTTTTACTATAGAGTATTTTATCCGGTTAGGGCTTGCCCTAGTCTTGATTTGTTAATTGTTTTTTGTAATATTTAGGTTCGTTTTGTGTCTTTGTTTCGTTATTAATGTTTGATCATTGAGTGGGGGTATGTGGTGAGGTTTCATATGGAATCCCCTTGTCGTTCACTCTTGAAAGTTTGTGGAATTTCAAGAGTTCCACAAATTCTTTTGTAATCTCGCCGTATCGTGGCGTTCTCTGCGCATCGTGTAGGTGTGGTGTGGTTGGCTTGAAAGGGTGAAGCGGACTATGTCTTCCTAGCTCGGTAAGGCGTTTGTTGTTACGCGTCGTTCCGCCTGCTTCCTAGTGGGGCGGGGGGTACTACGCTGGGGTCCGGTCTGTAGTGTGTGATTTTGCTGTTTTGGCCGGCCCCTCTTCTTACTTGTGCGAGCCTCTTGCGAGCTGTGTTTGTTTTGATAGTGGTTTTTGTGTCTAGGTGGGGCCTGTATAGGACGCCATGCTGATTTAGGGTGGGTACTTGCGGTTGACCGTGTGTACCTATTTTTATGTTATGTTGTCCTAGTCTAGCCGGTGTTCGTCTGTTTTGTGTAGGCTGAATGTGTGAGTGGTAGTAAGTTTCTATGATAGTAGCGGCTCGCCGTAATGGCGTTCCGTTACAATATCGTACTCGATCCTTTCTTCTATCGACATAAAATGTAGTGCTTCTAACATATTCTAACTAATTCTTACTCTTCTATTACATCTTAATATTATTCTCATCCCTTGATTTTGCATTTTTTGTACATAAAAATTTGTTTTACTTATACCCACCAGTATACCATAGATGAGCAATATTCGAACAATGGACTTACTATTGCTTTATATACAATGCACCTCATGTTTGCTGATGGGTCCATCCCAATTCTCCGCATAACACCTAATATCACTCCTACCTTTTTACTAATATATTCAACATGTTTAGAGAAATTTAAATTTTTATCAATTATTACTCCTAGATATTTAAATTCACTTACAATCTCCAGTACCTCATTCTGCAGTTCAATTTTTAAATTGTCCTCTGTTACTTTCTTTCTAATTCCTCTTATTAATATAACCTTAGTCTTATCAACATTAACGTACAACCTATTTATCTTTAATCATTCTTCCACTTTCACCATTTGTTCATTGAGATTATTATTAATTTCTATACTTGAATACCCTGTTGTGTAAATCAATGCATCATCCGCGAACAATCTTATTACACATTTATCATTAATAGTCTCTATAATATCATTTATATATAATAGGAATAACAAAGGTCTTAAAACTGACCCCTGAGGAACACCTAAATCTACATTAACAGGAGTTGACATAACACCACTAAATTTTACTCTCTGAGATCTATTTTGCAAGTAACTTTTGAACCAATTTAGTACTGTCCCTTTTATTCCATACCATTGTAATTTTTTAATCAAGATTTATCTGTCCACTACTTCAAACGCTCTTCTTAGATCTAAGAAGACCACTCCTATCATTTTTCCACCCCCTATTGTTCTTTTCCAGTCCGAAACTACCCACTGTAAAGCAGTTTCACACGAATGCTTTGCCCTAAAACCCGATTGACATTCTCTAAGCAACTCATTATGTTCTAAGTATTCTACTAATTATTTCTGAACTATTTTCTCCAATATTTTCTCGTATACTGGTAATTTATTTATCGGTCTGAATTCTTCAATTGTCTTTGTTCCTCGAACTTTAGGTATCGGAACTACAATCGCTTGTTTTTACTCCTCGGGGAACATTCCTTCTTCGAGTGACATATTTAGTATATATAGTATTTTCTCTGTTGCTGCTTCTATTACACGTTTCGTTATTTCTATAGTTATACCTTCTTCTATACCTGCTTTGTTTTCTAATTTTCGGACTATTTTACATAATTGCTCTCCTTTAATTTGTGTAAATACTTCTAGAACGCAGTCGGCATATTTTCTATTTGCTATGCAATCTTCCCTACTATTTATGTATGTCAGCGCCCTAATACTGTCCACAAAATAACAGTTAAATTTGTCAGCCATTTCCTCTAAATTACTAATTATTTTGTGTTCAAATTGTATTTATTTATACTCTTTATCAGTTACTTTACCTTTCAACATTTCTTTTAATACCCCCACATATGTTTCGGATCCATTTTATTTTTATTAAGTTTTTCTTCTATATAGTCTTTTTTGCTTTCCTACAAATATCCACAGTTTTATTCCTTGTCTGTCGATATACTTCCCAGTCATATTCATTGTTGTGCCGCGGAATATTCCATTCCGTATTTCGTATATTCGGGAATATTCCAAAGCAAAGAAACATTGGAATTCGTTCAAGACAGGAAACGAAGTCCAATGCCCGATCGTACGAACGACCCCAAGCTAACGGTAAAATTGCGAATTAAGGGATTTTCGTGAACACAGTTAGCAACTGCTTTACGAAACCCAGTATTAAATTAGATTGAAAAGAGAACGGGTTGGTTCCTCGTTAAATACTCGAAACAACATATTATTGTACATTCTTACTTTGACTTTTAAATAGACAACGGAAAGTTACCGTTGCCTATAATAAACACTTTCTTTTATATAGATTCGCGTTTTCATCGATAACTCGAGATTCATCTCCTTATCGGCAAGCGATCCCAAAAATAATAACTTTTTAATATTATACCGAATACCGAATAATCCAATTACGCGGTACTGGCATAACATTTGGTGGCAGCGGTGGGATCTGCCGAAGTTAAGTGATTCGCGATTTATTAGGACAAAAGTGTTTTGTACAAAGTTAATAGTGACTCTGAAGTGACGACTACGACGCGTGCAAGGACACCAGTGTAGTTCGTGAAAACCCGACTAATCTAACGCGAAGACGCGAAGTGAACGTCGGTGCGGTGTGACATCATTTAACCGTTTAAAATCCCGATTGACGGTGTTACGTCAAGTCGTGGAAAAACGCACAAAGTGTGCAAGCGAGTACGCGAAGCGGCTACTCGAGAAGGAGCCGTCGTGCAACCATTGGCGACGTGCTAAGGAACCAACGAAGATACGGGTCAACGGTACCAGGGAGGATAACTGGACTAGCCTTCGACGGAAGCTACGAGACAACAGGTCTACAGCACCGGAGGAACTGCACCCGAGAACAACGCCATGGAAAGAACCGTCTACCAGATCATCTTTCTGTAAGTGGCGGTTACATTACTATTACATATTGCCGTGAAAAAAAAAAAAATTGCTAAAGCCAGAGTAGAATCGATATTTGGAAAAATATTCCACTAGATATATATTCCTCTTAAGATTTTGTGGGAATATTTCAAAGTAGAGTTCGCCGCGAAATTAGCAAACATGTCAGAGTCTAGAGGAGTCCGATCAAGACATAGGGTCAACTCGCTAGAGACGACGTTGCCTGGCGCAAGGGTAGACCCCACAGCCGGATTAGCCACGGCCGTAGGGGACATCGTTTACGAAGCGCGCAGGGCGCTATTCGAGCTCTCGTCATCGGGGCGAATCCCCTCGACCAGACAAGAGGCCCTTGCAGACCAACTAACGGCCGAGTTTGGCGTAAGCCCACGTAGGGGTGCGTCGTTCGGGTATTTCGACAGCGACGTTAGCGACGACGTTTTTAATATGGCAACTGGCGACCGAACGCCCGAGCGCGTCACCGAAAACATGGTTGACCAGGAAATAGAGAATATGCGAACTATAGATAGAGTAGGTTTCTCTGCAGCTACCGGTACGACAGCCCGGTCGGTACCAGCACGGGTACGCGATCGGTTGGAGGCGGTCCACCGAAGCCAACGCGAATTGGAAAGAGTTTGACGACAGTATGAAAGGCTGCAGCGCGAGCACGATCGAGGCCAACACGAACTCGATCGCGAACTCAGGGAGGCCGAAACACCGTCGGCAAGACAGAACCGCGCGGACACGCTCAACGAGGTAGGTGCGGACGAGTTCGAACTCATCCGGTCCCTACGAGAGCAAAACGCCGAACTATCGCGGAGACTGGAAAATACAGGGTTGGAAGAACGCCCGATACCACGTCCGCGGTCGAGGCAAACCCGATTTGAAAAATCAGATTATCCCCCTGCGGATCCCGTGTTCCAAAGGGAACTTCTTACGATCGTGCGAGACCGTTTTCAAGCGAGTAGCGCCCCGGGATCAAGACATCCTGTTCGAACTGGTGCTCAGCAGCAAGTTCGAGGGTAGGGCGTCTAGAGAAATGAAGCACAAAGTCATTCTCTCGGTAGCACAGCTGAAAACCGAGCTGGAGGCTCTGTACGGGAAGCGGAAGTCGTTGCCTGCGCTGCAGGCAGAATTCAACTCCCTCCGGCAGGGTCACGGAGAGGACATCGCGGTATACGCCGCAAGGACCGAGCGTATCACCGTCGATATAATAGAAAAGCTCTGCGAGGAAGCCACCACGATGTTGGAGATGCGCATCGTCGAAAAGATAACACGGAAGAGCGCACAGGCCAACTTCGAGAATGGACTGCATGGGCAGGTCCAGATCCTGGTGAGATCGCGCAATTACGCCACCCTCCACGAGTCCGTTACGGGAGCCATCGAGATCATGAATATGATGCAGCCAAAGGGAGGGGTAGGTGGAGTATTAAGCCACCCCAGAAGGTCCCAAGGCGCATCACCCCGACAGGGAGAAAATTGTTTCACCTGCGGAAAAACTGGACACATGGCTCGAGATTGCACCCGAGATACAGGACGAGTAAGCCTACCAGTACCCAGTGAAAACAAGTCAATCAACAATGTGGAAATAACCTGCAATTACTGCCAGAAGTAAGGCCACATGTGGAAGGACTGCCGGTAGAGACTGTCGCAGAATAAACGCGAGCCGACGCAGCCGCCCCGACAGGGAAGAAATGCAGGCCACAACGATGCAAGAAATACTGTAACTGCGGGGCCAGATCCAGCCACTGCAGGCGTAAACACGCTGGGTGCACTGAGATTGAATACGCTAACTGTCCAGCAGAGACCTGCGTGCAAGCAGAAGAAAACAACGCTGCAGCTTCTACAAGTAACGTTGCCGGCGTCGAGTGCCACCGCCAGCGACTTCGATATCGATGCACCATTGGCCACGACCGAGGTACTCACCCTCAAAGCGGACACCGGAGCGCAGTGCAGCATAATCAAGGAAGGCCATAGTGAGCGACTGCACCGTAGAGCTGCAGGGGGTAGCGGCCGAGAAATTCACCCCCCTCGGGATAGCTAAAATTGTACTCGAGACACCAGCTTTTCCGAACAATGTGCCGTTGAAGGTCAACGGATTACTTGGCATGGACTTTATCAAGCAGCATAAAGCGGACATCCTGCATGGCGAGATGCTCAAGTTGTATGGGCACTGCATGCCGCTACGGGACGGCGCGACAAGGATATATTCTTCACCACGCGGTAGAACTGCCGCCACGTGCAAATACATAGGCCTGCTTACAAAGATAAATCTTCCTTCCGGAAACGGGTCTAACATGGATGCCGCCAAGGAAAATAAATTTGTCAGACTACCTACAAGGAGCAGGATCGGCGGAGGCATCATAGAGAGACCCCGTGTCACACCGTCAAAAATCAAAAGAGTGAGTTGAGAAGTTTCTAAATGCGACGGGGAAGTGCAACAGCCGACGGTGACATGCGAGCCGTCGGAGAGAGCGAAGACCGTACATAGCCGCCAGGTCAAGGCACTGCGCGTTAGCTCAGAGAGCACGGGGAAGAAGGCCAAACGGTTTGCGCAGCGCCAACGGAAGCCCGACTTGGTGCCCTCCAGCAGTGAAAAGCAAGCAGCTCGCGCAGGAATAGTGTGCGAATACAACGGTGTATTTCAACTACGAGGAAACAAGCGACAGCGCACGCACGAGGTGCAGTATCGCGCACCCTTTAAGGTCGGATCGAAGGACCTAGGATAGCAACCCTCGCTTGGGAAGAACGTAAAATCGTTGCATGGGTCCGGTAAAATGCATAAAGCCGGAAAAAGAAATACTGATGCAGACGCTCTGAGTCGCATATACGCGACTACACGAGCCCAAGTGGGACAGGAAAGAAAGTCCCACAAAAATGAAAATGATAGCGCAATCGGGTATACGAACAGCCGCACAAAGCGGAGAGTCGAAGATACCCAAGGCAACCACTATAACTCGTCGAAGCGAGAGGCTAAACTCGCCCACGAGAAAGAGAAGTGTAGATCGCGACAGACAAAATGCTAGCGGACTACAGGGCGTCAAATGCTATGTGTACCTCGACGACATAGTAACACACGGAGTATGAGCTACTCGCGATAATATGGGCCCTAGCTCAATTCCGGCCATATATTTATGGTACCTGTTTCACAGTAGTGACGGACCACCAACCGCTCACCTGGCTGTTCGGTGTAAAGGACCCAGGTTCGAGATTGATGCATTGGAAAATTAAATTGGCGGAACATGAGTTTAACGTAGAGTACAAGGCAGGTAAGCGCAACACGAATGCAGATGCGCTAAGTCGAATATGCCTTACTACGAGGGCCCAAGCGAGAGCGAAGAACGAAGTCAGTGTGTCGGAAGAGGACAGCACGACGGGGCAAGTAGGCACAACGAAAGACCGCACAAAGCGGACAGCCGAGAATACCCCGGACCAGTCCAGCAACGCGGCAGAGAGAGAGGCCGCGCTGGCTAATGCGCCAGATGAAGATAGAGAGATCCGCAGCGTGCATGCCGATCGCTTAACTGAACTCCACAGCCCCGCCGAAAAGCCGTGCGGTCGGGAAAGGGGCAGACCATGCAAGCTACATACGCAAGTCACTGGTAAGACTGCGAGCACCGCTGACAAGGACGGAGCGGGCCCAGCACAGCATGGCGGACCCGCGAAGCGCGGAAGGCCGCGAAAAGCAAACGTAACAAGGCCGCTCGAGACAGAGAGCGACCCAACGGCGGAGCTAACGGTGGGTACACCGAGCGACGAAACTGCGGACAGAGGACCGCAAAGGCCTGCTGAGGAAGCGAGGCATGGCGGGGCCCGTAGCCCACGAACTTCCAGCAGCACGAACGAAGATAGCGTTATAAAAAAGTATAGCGACTGCCGCAGTGGCGTAGCCACTCCTTCTGCCGATGACCGCCAGAAAATAATTAGAGAATACCACGACACCCCCATAGGAAGGCATCAGGGTATACGGCGTACGTTACATCGGATTCGGACCAAATAAGACTGGCCCGGCCTGAGAAGAGATTTAGAAAATTATATATCGTCCTGTGAATCCTGCCAAAAGAATAAAATCAAGGTCATTTGAAAAAGGCGCTGTCGACATCGTCGGACCGCTACCGGAAAGCGTCTCCGGGAAAAAAATATATACAGCGCAGCGATCCCACTGCCGAACCAAGAGGCCTCGACAGTAGCAAAGGCGCTCGTTGAAGAATTGATCTGCCGACACGGAACACCGGAAATAATATTATCAGATCAGGGTACGAACTTCCTCACCTCGACCTCCAAGGAAATGTGTTGACTGCTGCAAATCAAGAAAATACAAACGACAGCCTACCATCCGGAATCAAAAGGCGCATTAGAAAGATCGCATCGCACCCTCGCTGAGTACCTAAAAAATTTCATAGATGAAGATCAAGGAAATTGGGACGAGTGGCTGCCGTGTGCGATGTTCACGTACAACATCACTCCACATACGGGGACCGGACTGTCGCCCCACGTGTTGGTGTCGGACGCGAGGCCGAATTGCCGACCGCCGTGAAACAAGAACCATGCAGCACTTATGCCTACGATGACTACGTCCACGAGTTACGCGAGCGATTACGCGCTGCATAGACTTTAGCACGAGACAACCTAGAAGGCGCGAAAAGACGGTCGAAGACTACATGCGACCAGGGCGCACAGGTGCAGGAGTACCGCGTCGGCGAACGCGTACTCCTCCGTGACGAGACGGTGCGAAGGGGGCGGTCAGCCAAGCTGACTCCGAAGTGGACGGGTCCTCACGAAATAGTAGTGAAGAGGCCCCCCGTCAACTACGTGGTCCGGAAGGGGCGTAAAATCCAGGCGGTGCACGCAAACCGCCTGAAGCTCTTTAGCGAGCACTAATAGCTCAGGAATTGAGGAATTCGAATAGTTATAGCTAGTTAAAACTAAATATTAGCTAGAAAATAAATGTGGGAAGGAGCCCCTCAGGACGCAGGGTAGGGAGATTCAATAAAGTAGAAGAGGTCTTAGGAGACCTAATTTTATCAACAGGAAAAAGAGCGTATACACATCGGAAAAATATATTGAACGAAACAATTGAAAAGAAATTGCAATTTCATTACGCAATCCGGAGGGGACGGAATACTGTGACCGTGCCAGAAAAGCACCGCGAAAAATGTATAGCATATTCATACTGACACAGGATAGTGTTCAGCGTAGACTGTAAAAAGAATAACGTGCACACTCTATTCGGTTCATATACACAGGTTAATAAGCCTCAGAATGAGAAAGAAGGCACGCCTAGACAATCTAGTCCCAACGCTGAATAGAGCACAGAAAGGCCTACAGCGAAAATGGACACAGATAACGGCGAGAAATGCGCGAAAAGGGTTATCCAACTAACCCATCCCCTCATCGTCCTAATGCAACAGCAAGGGTGATGGCTATACGTTGCGCCAACCCTAGAAAAATTGTGGGAAAAATCCCACTCGGCTTAAAATGTTAAATAATACGAGAATACTGGCTTTGGTAGAAGTATGTATAGTAACCGCCCGAGATTTCAGCATCAAAACCATCGGGCGAACATCGCAGATCATCCGAAAAAACTACCTCCCGTCGTTCAATTTAAAATTAACGGAAATTGAAGTTCAGGCATCCCCTACGCAGACCGAGAGGACAATTCCATTACAGAGCGTGCTGCGAGACCCAGAAGAGCTTCGAAAACTCGGAGCTCGAGCCGACCAAATCGTGGACAACCTCAATACAGACGGAGACGGGATGCAACACATCCATAATTTGAGTTTCTACTCACTGGGTGCAGTAGCACCAATAGCCTTGGTTGGCTATGTTCTGTTTAAATGTTATAGGTATCAGCGAAACCGAACACCAACAAGGACAAGCGAGGCAACGACCCCGGCAGCAGCCGAGGTAAACATCAACCTCGAGCCGCTCGGACGACAACAGCCAGAGGAGCAACTGCGATCCGAGCTGGCCAGAGTATACACCCGTCTCCCGAAACGAGAACGACTCGCTCGGCACGAAAGACGATAAGAAGCAAAAGAAAAAACTTCATCGTTAACAAATGAAGAAATAAAAAGTTTTATTGTATTGTTATATAACATCAAACTGTAAAATTGTATCAAATTGTAAGAGGAAATACGAGAAACCAATCGAAGAAAAAATTTTTTAGAGAAAAAATGTTTCCTTTTAAGGGGAGAGGGATGTTGTGCCGCGGAATATTCCACTTCGTATTTCGTATATTCGGGGATATTCCAAAGCAAAGAAACATTGTAATTCGTTCAAGACAGGAAACGAAGTCCAATGCCCGATCGTACGAATGACCCCAAGAACGCCGACGCAGCATGAGCGACTCGCTTAGCGTTCGACGATAGGCTGACGCTAAAATTGCGAATTAAGGGATTTTCGTCAAGACAGTTAACAACTGCTTTACGAAAACCAGTTATAAATTAGACTCAAGATAGAACGGGTTGGTTTCTCGTCAAATACTCGAAACAACATATTATTGTACATTCTTACATTGACTTTTAAATAGACAACGGAAAGTTGCCGTTGTCGTTGCCTATAATAAATACTTTGTTTTATATAAATTCGCGTTTTCATCGATAACTCGAGATCCATCTCCTTATCGGCAAACGATCCCAAAAAATAATAACTTTTCAATATTATACCGAATACCGAATAATCCAATTACCCGGTACCGGCATAACAGGAGTTTTTATTACATATTTTTTCCCCAGATCTGCAAAGACTTTCTCTTTTAACTTCTCCGCTTGGATTTTATTTTCACACCCCACCCCGACTGCTCCTCCTGTTACTTTCTTCATCTTAGTAATTCCGACTCCTAATTTGGAGATATTAATATTTTTAATATGTATTTTTGTTGCCTCACTCGTACTTTCTTCTTTTCCGTCCTTAGGTTTGATAATAAACACTGACTCTCCCTCATTTTTTACTACTCCACTGTAGCTTTTCTTTACTTTCAATTCTTTACTCAACATAGGCGTACTGCTTATTACGCTTTGCACTTCTCTTCTTACCGCTGCACCTATTAGTGATTCTAACTCGGCGGTCTTCCAATTATGTATTTCCTGTCTTACTCTATCCATTTCCTCTCCTATAGCCTCCTTTATAGTCCTTCTAAGTAAGTCCTTCCCCATTACTTCATCCTTTACTTGTTTAACCATCTTGTATACACAATCTATTTTATTGTATATTGAATTTCCTAATATGGATGCACTTCGTTCGCGAAGATTCCTTCCATCTTTATTATTTGACTGTTTTTTCCCTCTGCTACTATCTCCTATTACGCTAACAACTTCACATTTCACAGTATATTTATCCATTCTTCCATCACATGGTACCAGTTCGTTCGTACTGTTATACACTTTATGTAGTTTATGACAACTACGATGAAAGAACTTATCACGTGGCACACGTTTATATGTTTCAGTTTTTATTTCCTTTTTACACTGCCTACACGCCACCGGCGCTGGGATTTTGAGATCCATAGCTCCCTTCCTTATCGACACCACTGTTTATCTAATTTCCAATAACTCTCACTTTAGACACCTGCTGTGTCGCCACATGCAAGTCCGATTGTGCTGATCCACTTCACATGGCGATTTCTCGGACAATCTGACATTCACTTCTTTCAGCAGACTACGTCCGAACTAATTGATTCTGACATCACAATCAATGTCCACTAGCACTCTAGATCACTCACATACCCATTTCGTATACTTCATACCGTGAATTAGCTATTTTGCACAATTATTCTCAATTTTTCACAGAACTCGACGTGACACGCGTATACTCACGAGAGAGAGAGAGAGAGAGAGAGAGATTGATTGATTGATTGATTGATTGATTGATTGATAGTTTATTTATGCCTTGGTAAACCTTTGGCAACATGTGTATAATAACAATGAAATTATAATTAAATATAATTAATATATGCTATTAATTGTAGTAAAATTAGAAAATAACCAAATGATAAATCAAACATAATTAAGAAATAACAAAGAATCCAAATTCAAATTATAATCTAAGTAACAGAATATTTGAATCAAAATGAAATCGAATAACAATGTATAAAAATATATAAAAATAAAAATAAAAAATAGAATAAAATAAAATAACAAAATATAAGAAACATAAGAAATCTTAATTTAACCGAGGAATGATAAAATAACAAAATATCGCGAGTCAAATCAAAATAAGTACTATTTAAGTATAATAAACTAATAAACTAATAATAAAATTTAAGTATACAAAATTCTAGAATTTACAATGTAACAAAAAAAAAAAATATATATATATATATATTGGGTGTGGGAATGAGTTCTCGCTGTTTTTTGGTGAAATAAAAGACGTTTGTTTGAATCGAAAACGAATGACTGGTTTATTCAAAGTATGCTCCATCGGCAGCTGCAACCTTCGCCCATCTTTCGGGCAATAAACGAATTCCGCGACAGAAGAACTCCGGTTCCTTGGAAGCAATCCAGTCATCGACACATTTTTTGACATCTTCGTATGATGTGAAGTGCTGCTCTGCCAGGGCAGACTGCATCGACCGGAACAAGTGGTAGTCTGAAGGAGCAATGTCTGGTGAATACGGCGGGTGGGATAGAATCTCCCAGTTCTGCCCCTCCAAGTAGTTGTTGACAACTAAAGCAACGTGTGGCCGAGCGTTGTCGTGCTGCAAAATCAGCTTGTTATGCCGATTGTCCCATTCCGGCTGTTCTCGACGCAGAGCTTGCTTCAAACGGATCAGTTGTCGTCGGTAACGATCCCCAGTGATGGTTTCGTCCTGTTTCAGCAGCTCGTAGTACACGACGCCGCTCTGATCCCACCATATGCACAACATAACCTCACTTCCATGAATATTTGCTTTTGGCGTCGATGGTCCCGGTTCCCCTGGCTTGACCCATGCTGGTTTGCGCTTCGGATTGTCGTATCGAATCCACTTTTCATCTCCAGTGATGATCCGATGTAAAAAACCCTTTCTTTGCTGGCGTTGCAGCAAGAGTTCGCAGATGGTTTTTCGGCGCTCGATGTCCCGTTCTTTCAATTCGTGTGGGACCCAATTTCCGAACTTGCGAACGAATTCCAATGCATGTAAACGCTTGCCAATAGTAGAGCGGTCCACATTCAACTGTTCTGCCAATAATTTTTCGGTCTGACATGGATCTTCATCCAGCAATGCTTCCAATTCTGCATCTTCAAACTTTTTTGGTCAGCCTTCACGTTTCTTGTCTCCTACTTCGAAATCACCATCTTTGAATCGTCGGAACCAGTCTCTACAGGTTGTATTCGATGGAGCATGCTTACCATAAGCTTCTACGAGCAACCGATGCGTTTCCGCTGCACTTTTCTTTAACAAAAAATAATGAAGTAAAACTTCCCGCAAATGCTGTTTTTTTCGCACAAAATTCGACATTTTCAATGAGACGCAAAAAATTATTGTTTATGTTCTGAACAAATGTCACTAGTGATTATTGAAGCTTGACATCTAACCTTCAAAGAACATGTATTGCCCGATTAAATAAAATGAAGGCAGAGCTACTAACGACATCTAACAATAAGTAAAAACAGCGGGAACTCATTCCCACACCCTATATATATATTAAACCAAGTCTACATGGTCAAACAGGTGAGCATATAGACGTATCTTAAAAATATCTAAGCTAGACTATGAAGTAACAGTTGTCGGTAAAGAATTCCACAGAGAAATTCCTGAGATGGAATACGCTTGTTGATAAGTCGTTGTGCGATACGAAGGTGTAATAAATATGGACCTTGGTCTCCTCTCAGAGCGCTGAGACATTATACTCTGACTTTGGAACAACTCTAGAATATAGGCTGGTGCTTTTTTACCGATAACATTGTACATAGAAATACCGAGAAAATAGATGCGTCGTGATTTAACAGTAAGCCAGCCAAGTCTACGCCTATGAGGTGTGATGTGCGTATTAAGTCGGAGATCAAAAATAAAGTGAATGCAAGTATTTATGAGCCGTTCGAGTGTTGTGTTCAGTTCTTCAGTTAGGCTATGATAGACTAGACAATAATAATCTAAAAGAGGGAAAACAAGAGAAGTAATCAGCAATGATCTTAATTCATGCGAAAGCGCAGTTCGATGGAATTTTAATCTGAGGATGGTAAAGTTAACTTTTTGTGAGATATTTTTGACTTGAGTTCGCCACGATAGGTTACTATGTAGCATCACTCCTAAGTTTCGCACTTCATTAACAAAAGGGATAGTCGTATCATTTAAAGAGATGGGTGATACTGCGCTGAAGTCGAATTGCCGAGAATAGGAATTGCTACCTAGTAGAATAACTTTCGATTTGGCTATATTAAGTTTCAAACCGTTACTAGCTGCGAAGTCAGCAATAGCGTATACATCTTCGGATATTAATTTCAGGCCTTCGGCTAGTTGAGATGGTAGGCAGCTCAGGTAAATCTGTGTATCATCAGCGAAAATTATGTGTTGAGAGTGATGAAGAACACAACCTATGTCGTTGATGAAAAGCGAGAAAAGTAGCGGACCAAGGACCGAACCTTGAGGCACTCCTGAGGTAGTAGATAGCCAGGAAGAGCAACTACCATGCTCATCTACCACCGCTTATGTCCTCCCTGTCAGATAAGAAAAAATCCAGTCAAGTACTGGTTCCGCAAACCCTATTTTCTTGAGTTTCAAGAGAAGTGCCAGATGGGGGACAGTATCAAACGCCTTACTAAAATCAAATAGGATTAGGATGGTAATATGCCTTTTAGCTATATTTCACCTCACATCTTCACATATGCGCAGTAGTGCAGATTGTGTACTATGACCGCTTCGATACCCTGTTTGACGTGGGTCGAATATATTATTCTCCTCAATCCAATCCGTAATCTGCCTGTGCACTAGTCGCTCAAGTACTTTCGACAGCTCACTAAGATTCGCTATCGGTCGCGTATCAGACGGAGAGAGGGGTGTTTTAATCTTGGATAATGGGCGAAGATAAGCTTTCTTCCAGCACTTCGGAAACTCGGACAATTTAAGTGACATATTAAAGATATTCGTCAGTAATGGACATGAAGCTTGGATTGATT
>OZ012708.1:25534000-25561497 GCA_963942595.1 Cylloceria caligata | reverse complement strand
TTGATGTTTATTAGCTTTCTCAGCTATTTTATACACAGTGTTACATATTTTTCTTACATCTACATACATCTTACTTTACTGTTGACACAACATACTCGTTTAACATTCGTTTAAACTGTTCTACTTTTTCGCAACCCTTCAGTTCAGTTTGCAATGCATTATATATTTTCACTCCTTCATAGTACATACTCATTTGTGCACTTCTCTTTCTTCTAAATTGTATTACTATATTTTCCGCTTGCCTTGTTTCCCTACCACTCTTCGTTCCTACTATTTGTAGCCGATTTTTAAATTCTTTTGGCAGTAGATTCTTCACGGCTTTAAAAATAAATGTACAAACGTTATAGTACAATCTTTGCCTTATGGACATAAATTGTACCGCGCTCAGCATATATTCTACCTTCGTATAGCGGTTGGATTGTAATATAACCCACATTGCTCTGTTCTGCGCGATCTGCAGTTTCTTCAACTCTGTTTCACCCATAGCTACTAACAGTGTTGCACAATACTCAAAGTGAGGTGGTATGATTGCTTTATATATCACACATCGCGTATACGCAGATACATAATTCCCCATTCTGTTTAGAAAGCTCGTTTTTTCCCTATTTTTTAAACATATATTCACAGTGGTCTTTGAATCGTAGCTTGTCATCAATAATGATACCCAAATATTTTATTGACTCTACTTTCTCAAGTTTCGTTCCATCCAAACACTTCAGTACAATATTCCTACTCACGACTTTCCTTACACTGCTGACAATCATATATTTTGTTTTCTCTACATTCATTTTTAATTTATTTCTTTCCATCCACTTTTCTACTATACTCAATAACATATTCATCTTTCTCTCCACTTCCGCGCTGCTTTTTCCAGCTACATATATCCCTGTGTCATCAGCAAACAATTTTAATGCACATTCCTCTGGACACAAATTAACTATATCATTTATATATATAATAAACAGCAACGGCCCTAGTACTGACCCCTGCGGTACCCCATATTCGTTGGGAATAACTTCAGACCATTTATCATTGAATCGAACTTGCTGTGTTCTATTTCTTAAGTACGTTCTGAACCACTCTAGTACCCTGTCTCTAATTCCATATTGGTATAATTTGTCTAATAATATATCCCTGTCGATTGTCTCAAACGCTCTTTTTAAATCCATGAATATTACTCCTACCATTTTTCCTTCACTAATGTACACTTTCCATTCATCTACAACAGTTTGAATCGCCGTTTCACACGAATATTGCTTTCTGAATCCTGACTGATGCTCCGTTATGATGTCATTGGTTTCTAAATATTTTTCAATTTGATTTTTTACTACTTATTCGAGCACTTTTTCGTATAATGGCAACATGTTAATTGGTCTGTAATGACTTGCTTTTATGGCTTTGTTTATTTTGGGATCGGTATAATTGTAGAAGTTTTCCAGCTGTCCGGGCAACATCCCTCCCGTAGGGATCCATTTATTATTTCCACAAATTCCTCTTTTATTGCACTGAATGCCATTTTTAGTATATCACTTGATATTCCTTCTTCCGTTCCCTTCTTTTTCGGGAGTCCCATCACTATCTTCTCCAGATCCTTTATTTCAATATGATTGAAGTTTTCCATTATACTTTTATTGTTCATCTTTATCCCTGTTATAATTCTTCTTCGGTTTAGACTTCCAGACGTATCCTTTTGTATTGAATTAACTATATTCTTTACACTTTGCACATAGAACACATTAAATTTATCAGCTATACTACCTCCCATCATGTCATTCAATATCTCAAAATCTATATTCTCTACTTCTCTAGTACCCATTGATTCTCCTTTAATTACTTCTTTTAACGTTTTCCACATTTTTTGTCGAATCCTTCTTATTATCGTCTATCATCTTTTCATAATATTCCTTCTTCTTTTCTCTTATTAATTTAACTACCGCATTCCTTTCTACTTTAAATTGCTGCCAATGCTCCTCCAAACCAGTAGTAATTGCTACTCCGTATGCCTTATCTCTTCCTCTTGTAGCTACTATTATGTCTTCTGAATACCATTTTTTTCCTTCCCATACGCTTGGAATCTTCACAATTTTTCTGGGTGCGAACCTATCTAGAGCATCCACTATGTTATCAACGAGCATCCTTGCTCTTTGGCTTACTTCTACCTCTTGAACTTGTCTTGTGGTAATGCTTAACATCCGTGTAAATTCCTTCACATCAATTTTACTATAGTTTCTTGTTTTATATTCTCTATACTCATTCCTTTCCTTCCTGTTACCTAATATGATTTTTATCCATGCATGATCCGTTATCTTTGGCTCATGTTCCACCTGCACTTGTGCACACCTATTAGCAAATAATAAATCGACAGTAGTTCGACTGTCTTGCGTTATTCTTGTTGGCTTATTAACGTATTGCTTTATTCCTAGACTCAGCATTCCTGTTATCAACCTCTTTTTGTAGAACGTTTCTACCGTGACATCTATATTAATATCACCTTTTATCAAACAGTCTCCTTTTATTGTTAGTTCCTCAGTTATGTTTTCTATGTGTCTTATAAATTCAGCATCCGACGCACTTGGCGAATGATACACAATTACTATCACTCTTTTATAATGTTCGTCCATGACTTCTATTTCAGCACACCAGCAGTTTGATTCTATTTTATTTATTGGTATCATATCATATTTAATATCATCTCTTATGTATAAGATTGCACCACCTGTATTTCTATTCTCCGCATCACATCTGACTGCACTATAGCCCGGCATATACACTTCTCTGTCACCAATTTCAGCTGTCACTCTGGTCTCTGATAACGCTATAAATTCGGGTTTCATTTTATCCACTATTTGGTATCGTATTTCATCCTTATGTGCTATCAGACTTTGTGCATTTGTATACCATAGATTTCCTCCTTCAGTAATTGCTAATCGTCCCATCCTGCTCTCCTCTTCTCTTCTTGGATTGCTTTTTTGTACGTTGGGCATTCCCGATCTAATGCATCATGTTCCATGTTTATCTCTAAGTTGTATGCTTGGTTTTTAAACATGCAGTTTATGCACTTGTTTTTCGTCGCTGTATATTCACTCGTTTCGTGATTTCCCGCACATTTATGGCATGTTTCCTCTCTTGTGCAGTTCTTGGCTATATGATAGTAGCCCCAACATTTGTATCATCGCTTCACATTGACGTGATTGTAAACCGGACATTTTCTCCATCCCACGCTGATCTTACCTTTCTTCAGTATCTCTTGGTGGGTTCTTTCATCCACTATCATTATTACTGATCCTTCGTGTCTCTCTTCTTTGTTTATTCTTTTGACAATTTTCATCTCCCTTCCTTCCTTTCTTCCATTGCATTCTATTCCTTTATTGTTTCAACCAGCTCATCATCCGCCAGCTCTAGTTCGTCCACTTCCATGTTAACGATCTTAATTTTTGGTTTTTGTTGCTTTGTTTCCATAACTTTAAATCCCTCGCCCATTTTCTCTTGTACTATGGTCTTTAGCTTTTCTATTTCTTCTGTCGTTTCACAGCCCAAAATCACAGTTCCATTACTGCCTTTCTTTAACCTTGTTACTCCCACAGCCATTTTTTTTATGTTTATCTTTTCTTTGATCTTCTTTTTCGTGGCCTCACTTTCTTGTTGTTCGTTAGGCTTAATAATTATAACCGTCTCCTTTTTCTTTTCTTTGACTGCTCCACTCTAGGTTCTTGTTACTTTCCTTGTTGTACCTAGAACTCCTCCTTGTATCATCTTTTTTATTTCTTCCATTTCGATCTTCATGCCCTTCAATTCTTCTTGTACTATTTCCTTAATTATCACCCTAACTTCATTCTTGCATGCAACTTCGTCCTTCATTTCTTTCACATTTTTCACCAACCAGTCTATTTTTCCTTCGATATTTGCCGTCGTGCTAATACCTCTGCTTCCAGTAAATGATCCAGTCGAACCCGATCGATCTCTGCTGTTACCTGCACCAGGTGTCAACGTCTTTTGGCTTTCGTGAATTACGAATTTATCGAATGGACCGTTACATGGCACTAATTCTCTGTTTTTATCATACACCTTATGTTTACACACACATCCCGGATAATAAAACAGTTTCGGGCACGTCTTGCATCGCACTACCTGACTTTTTATAGCTTTTTTGCACGCTGAACAACGATATTCATCGTACTCAGTCGTGCTATCCATTTCGTCCGCCTTCGCACAAATGCCGTGGTATGCGCTATTGTCGTGTCACCGTGGCAGCGCGAATGGTCGCCGTCACCACTTTCACACGAACTTCAATATCTAAAATTGTTCACAATACCGCGATCTCGATAGCTATCAGAATCATCTATCGTTCTAAATGCTCATTACACAAAACCGCACATTTCGTAATAGTCTTATCCTTATTATAGACTTATATTTCACAAAAAATTGGCTCAAAGACGGAGCACATTTGACACACGTTTCAACGTCTCTAGAGAGAGAGAGAGAGAGAGAGAGAGAGAGAGAGAGAGAGAGAGAGAGAGAGAGAGAGACCTTTATTATTAGCTCCAGTAGCTACAATTGAAAGTAATACAATTCTGTAATCACATACTATCACATACATTTATAACTTACTAGCAGGGGTACCCGGCGTAGCCCAGGTTAAATTTCTGGGAGTAGTAATGAATGAAATGGAAAAGTGAAATAAGTGGGTATCCAGTCCTCCACCACAACGAAAGTGCTGTTGTGGTGTATTACTGATCTGATGTTCGATCAAGGGTATCATGAGGCCATCCTCACTCATGTCACTGGACTTTTTGCTTTTTGTTTTGGCCCTGCTCAATTATCAATCCATCCCCTGAAATTTTAGTCAAGGTCAATAAGTGACCTTTGACCTTGGATCTGAGGTCATTGATTTTCTTAAACCCTATGCCCTGATAATTTTTTCCTAATTACACTTTTTGACATTCTGCCTCCTTCAGGTAGTTTATGTAGTGCCCAAACCTCATTGGGGTGCCTGGCTTCGCTCAGCCTGGCATTTGCTCATGGTCATGGCTACCTTTTAAGTCATGCACTCTCTTGGTGCTGCGCACCTGACTCACCTCTGGTGTTACAGGCTCGTCACCTTGGGTGACTGCACCAGCTCGGTGCCTTCAGCACCTCATATATACTGTACATTTTTTACCTTGACCCTGGTTTTTTTTTTTTTATTTTAAAAAATTTTTATTTTATTATTAATTTTCTTAAACCATATACCCTGATCACTTTTTTCTAATTACACTTTTTGAAATTATGCCTCCTTCGGGTACTTTGTGTAGTGCCAGAAACACCTTTTTGCCCCCCGAGCCGCCCCCGGGACCCCGATCGGGGTCATGACCCCCCTATGTTGTGGCCAGGGTCAATACACACCTAACCAACCACTTTGGGCAGGGCTAGCTTCAAAACTCTGGGAGCTATGGCTGGACATACATACAGACATACAGACAGACTTACAGAAATATATATTAGATATCTCGGACACTGCCTATTTATCATTTTGTAAACCAATATAGACATTATATTCAATTCTTTCCCTGACCGACATAAATTACTATGTTATTACGCTATAAAAATAAGAGATACAGTAACATCAGGTATTTTTAAAAATGAATCAATATTTAATGGAAAGCACTTTACACATTTACCGTCGTATGCAACAGTCCTGCAAACATGGTAATCCGCGCTCGGAGAATCCTTCACCGTTAATTTTATTTTTTTCGCTATACTCTGACGTAGTCACAGATCCTAAAGGGTAGGAAAGATTAAATAAAAAGGAATACGAATTAAATCAAAATAAAAATTAATACAGATAAAAAAATCGTATATTGTGAAAATTAGAATAAATACGGAATAGATACAGAGAAGACAAGCAGAAGTAGAACAAGAGAAATAAATTCGCAGTAAATTCCATCACGAGACGCCTCGAAACAGGCTGGATCCTGTCTTCCCTCACTGCCGAAAAACAGCGGGTCAGCGACCAGCTGGCCTCACTCGAGCAGTGAGGGGAATGGCAGGGCACGGTGGCGAGGCATCTGAAACAAGAAAAAATTATGTAAGACATGATAAGGAGAAGGGTTAAAATAAGAGAGTGGGAAAGGATGGCAAAAGTATAAAAGGCAGCTTCAAACAGAGAGAATCTCTTATTCGTTTTCAAGTGTCTACAGAGTCAGAGCTCGGTGGTGTGCAACTATAAAATCTTTTGAAATATCCAGAAATCCATAAAAAAAATCTAAGAATTTTAACGGAAAAGGGTGTGAGTCAGCCCTGCAAATTAATTAGAACATTGACAAATAAAAAAAAATACAGTGCAAGTTAGTGGAGGAACTAATATAAAGATTAATAGTGGACAGCAGTGGACTGTGTAAAAACAGAAAAGATTCTAAAAAACAGATTAAGAAGAGAAAGTTGGTGGCATTAAAATAAATAATAAGGATTTAGTTTAGGAGAATTAAGAAAATAGTATAAGAAAGTTTAGGTAGAATAGTTAGCAATAAGTCCGGATAGCTTATAAGAAGTATTGTCAACGCAGCGCGTCGACACATTTGAAAGACTCGCTTGTGGTACCGAGAGGTTTCCAAATTAAAAACTTGGAGAAAGAAAAAAGTGGAACAACACTGAAAAAGAAAATAGAATAACGAACAACAGTTAGAAAAATTATAACATAAAGACTCGATACAGTATATTTAAGATTTGTAATAAATCACCGAATCAAGGAGGAAGAGACTCTTGAAGTGGAGTTATAGAAAAAACGGTAGGAAAAATAACAAACTACCAGAATTAGGAGGGCACCAGCAAACCTGACTCAGAGAAACTTGATTTAGAATTTTAGGATAATTAGAAAAATAATTAGGAGAGAAACAATTTTGTCAGCATTGTCAAGCGCGTCGGTTGAGGACGACACCACTCAACAGACGTAAAGGATAAGATAAAGATAAATTAGAAGGCCAACTCACCAAGAGCGAAGAATAACTGGAACGTCCAGGTCCAATGCCAAAGATTCCTGGAGAAATCCATCAACTAAATGATAAATAACTAATAATCACCGGAAGATAGTGATGCTGAAACTGTCATCATTCGGTTCATAAAGGACATTACTCGCGGAACGAGAGCACTATCACCACTGTAAAACACGCTGGAAATTCACGTAAACGGCACGACCATAGCAATCAAGGAGCCCGAGCGCAAAACAGCACGAAAAACAAATTATTTTGATTAATTAACAATACAACGTGGACACGGACACAGACCCGACGTCTGTATTAGCTGACCGACGCGCCAGCAACCGCTCACCCAGCCAAGCAGACCGCGCATCAGGAGCCAGGCGAGAAAAAAGATCAAGACGGCCGAGCTCGATTCAGCCTAGTTGAGACATCCACCGCTGAGCGCAGGAGTCAAAATCCAATATCATCACGGATAAAGAAGAGCCCGGAACCTTAGAGCGATTATACGTCACAAATAAGTTGTACGGCTAACGGTGCCAAAAAGCCGAACACCGTGAAATTCACTATTAATTATTGAATAAATCCTACTTATACCTCCTACAGAAGTCTATAATTAATTATCTTAGTGTTCGAGCCCGAATTCTTCCCCTCAGAAGACTAAAATTTAATGTTAACGTAAAGATACCGTTACAATACGGAATTAATTTGTATTGGGTCGTTCAGAAAGTAATTTCGTTTTTTTCCCAACAGAGGACTTAATTGTATTTTTTCACAACCAACTTCACATTAAGCCGCATAATCATATGTATTTTGATAGCTGATATAGCACGGCTTGCTTGTGAAAAAATTCAATTGATTCTGCACAGTAGTTTTTGGTTGATACCCTTTCAAATATGTAAAGTCAAAAACAGCATTTTCGGCATATTTTACTTTTTTACTATAGAAAGGGTAAAAATTCTGTTCAAGCAAGAAAAAAATTATCCGATGTATATGGGGAAGAGGTGTTAAGTGAGCGCCAGTGCCAAAACTGGTTTCCAAGATTTCGATCCGGCAATTTTGATCTCGAAGATGCACCACGTTTTGGAAGGCACCAGTTGAAGTTGATGAAGACACAATAAAGGCATTAATTGATGCAAACCGGCGAATAACAACTCTTGAGATCGCTGAGAAATTAAATTTGTCGAATTCGACCGTTCATGATCATTTGAAACGGCTAGGTTTAACCTCAAAGCTCGACATATGGGTTCCTCATCTTCTTACGGAAAAAAATCTGTGCCGTCGCATTGACGTTTGTGATTTGCTTCTCAAACGCCAAGAAAATGATCCATTTTTGAAGCGTATCATCACTGGAGACGAGAAATGGGTTGTCTTCAACAATGTTAAGCAAAAAAGATCCTGGAGTAGAAAAGGTGAATCGGCTCAAAGCACTTCGAAAGCCAATATTCATCAAAAAAAGGTTATGGTATCTGTTTGGTGGGATTTCAAAGGAATTGTTTATTTTGTGCTTCTACCGAGCAACAGAACGATCAATTCTGAAGTGTACTGTCATCAGTTGGACAAATTGAATGATTCACTTGAAGAAAAAAGGCCAGAATCGGTCAATAGGAAACGTATAGTGTTCCAACAAGATAGTGCGAGACCACATACAAGTTTGACCACTCGGAAAAAATGTTTGAGTTTGGATGGGATATACTGCCACACCCACCGTACTCTCCAAATCTGGCACCTTCAGATTATCATCTGTTCCGGTCTCCACAAAATTTTTTAGACGGTAAAACGTTTAATTCAAATGAAGAGGTCAAAAGTTACTTGGATCAGTTTTTAGCCAGCAAAGAACAACAATTTTATGAGCGTGGAATCATGCAACTGATAGAAAGATGGCAAAAGGTATTGGATCAGAATGGACAATATTGGATTGAAAATAATATTAATTCACTATAAGAAAATCGTCTTTCATTTTTATAAAAAAAAAAACGAAATTACTTTCCGCACAACCCAATATTATCACTTGTAATATTGCTTTTAAATTGTTTTTCGCTGTGGGTGTTGTCATCACAGTGTACTTCTGAAAAAATAATGAAAGAATAATTTAATTGAACGCACTGGTTAATAAAAACAAGGTGTATAGAATAATCGATACTGTCTTACCTGATATGCATCGTCTCATTATACAAAGTTCGTAGCGGTGATGATCTGCTACCACCGACGTCAACTGCGGATGAGCATCGCGTGTGACACTTTTCTTTTCCGAAGCTAGATCTATCTATACAGTGTATGTATACTCCTCTCGCTCTCCATAACACGAATAATGAACCCTCAGTGTCGGTTTATATGCAAGGGCTACTCGCTCTGCAAGACATTATTTTTTTATAATAAAAATGAAATATTACATGTCTTTAAATCACGATTTTTAAATTATTTCATATTTGTTACTAACTAAGCTCTGCTGCATCGATGCTAATCGACATTGGCACGTATTCCATGATCTGCTGTGTTAATGAAATAAAGAAGAGATCTCCGTCTTCTTTCTGTCGTAGAACTTTGCTGATGCTTTGGTTTTAGGACAGTGATAACTCACATTCTCTCTCTCTCTCTCTCTCTCTCTCTCTCTCTCTCTCTCTCTCTCTCTCTCTCTCTCTCTCTCTCTCTCTCTCTCTCTCTCTCTCTCTCTCTCTCCCTCTCCGTCTCTCTCTCTCTCTCTCTCTCTCTCTCTCTCTCTCTCTCTCTCTCAAGTACAAGTTGGTACAAGAAATTAAGGACGAAATGATAGGGAAGAATATGCATAGAAGGGCTATAACGGAAGTTTTAAATGAAGAAATGGACAGAGTGAGAGTAGAAATACAACTGTATGATAATGAGTGTGAATAAATTATATCCGGCTCGAAGGACCAAAATATGTTTGATAATGAGTATGAGTAAATTATATCCGGCTCGAAGAACCAAAAATTGTTATGATAGTGAGTGTGAGTAAATTATTTTTAACCTGTCGACTGGTAACATATCGATACATTCACACGTAGCATGTCGAGTGACAGATGTGAAAAGTAAGGTTAAGGATCCTGGTGACAAGTATAAATAATTAAATGCACTCAGTAATTAACAATAATAAATTCAATGTTTATTTAAATTATATAACAGTGATTGCATAAAAAATACCTGGTGATTATAACAAATATATACTGTGATTTGTCTGGCTTGCGTGTTGATGTACTGGTGGTGAGTAGGTTCTCAGGCCTCTGAGTTGACTTGTTAATTCCGTGTGGTTGATCCACACGGCAGACTGGTGAGTGTCCTGACGCCAATGAACGGTGCGAGGCAGAATGGCGTCTCTGCTGCCAACGAGCGAACCACGCCGTTGACGTTTATGTGAGTGCTGCACTAGTCCTGTTGATTTGCTGTGATTCGCACTGACACTGATTTTACACACGGGTGATTTGATCAAGAATGTAATACACTATAATACTGAATGCGCACAAAAGTGAGTGGAGCGAATGAATATCTCTGTGAGTTTACGCGGGAACGTGTACTGCGAGCGACTCGAGTGAGAACAATGGCAACATTCGTCGACCATGAGGCAGAGTATCAAAAAGACGGAAGTGCGTCACAGCTTGCTTGTGATTCGCTGTCAGCGATGGAAGGCGAGCCTTGTGAGTGGTCTTGCCGATTGGGCCACGCTAACAGCGTTGGCCGCTTGAGTGAGCTTCGATCGAGGATGTGAGCTGATGGACAATATGCTTGAGTGCGCGGTCGATAAACGGTGTTGTTTGAGTGTGATCTGCTCTTCATTCAGTTTGAGCTGGTAAGATGGCGAGCTTGGTGATTGGTCGAACGATTGTTGTTGTTGCAGTTTTGAGTGACACTACCCTGGTCAGTCCATCCTTTCCTGGATGGAGTTGAGTGACTCTGGCGAGAGGCCATTTTGATGGTGGAGACCTCTCATCAGTGATCAGTACTAATGAACCGACCTTGATGGTGTTCGATGGATGATGCTATTTCGATGTAGACAGTTGGCGCTGGAGATATTGAGTTGACCATTTGGACCAAAAATATTGAAGCCTTTGTTGTAGTAGTTGCCATCGTGATAGTCTAGTAACGTTCAGATCTGTGAGTGTTGGCTCTGGGATGGCTGTGGGCGGCTCTCCTATGAGAAAGTGAGCTGGTGTGAGTGCTGAAGTATCTTCAGTGTCTTCTGTGAGTGGTTCCAATGGTCGTGAGTTGAGCGTTGCTTCGATCTGGATGAGCAACGTGGTTAATTCCTCGAACGTGAATGCGATGTCTCCTACTGTTCGGTTCAGGTGATATTTTACTGATTTGACTGCTGCTTCCCATTTTCCTCCCATACGTGGAGCTGCTGGTGGGTTGAACTTCCGCGTAGTTCCGTCGCTGGTGAGTGAGCAATGCAGTGAGAGTGATTCTGTTGTACCTTGAGTGAAGAGTTTGGTGAGTATGGCATCTGCTCCTATGAAGTTTGTGCCGCAATCACTATAGAGAGTGTTGCAGATGCCTCTGCGTCCAGTGAACCGTCTGAATGCAGCGATGAATGAGTCAGTTGAGCAGTCACTCACCGCCTCCAGATGCAAGGCCGAGGTGACGAAGCACACGAAAATGCACAGCCATCCTTTATGTTGTTTGGCGCCTCTACCTTTCCAGGTTTTGATGGTCAGCGGACCAGCGTAGTCCACACCTGAGTAGAAGAATGGTCGTGCTGGTGTGACTCTCTTGGTTGGTAATTGGCCCATGAGTTGTTGTGCTCTGACGCCACGTTGTCGAGCACTTTTCATGCAGCTGAGTATATGCGACCGCACAGGAGGTCTACGACCAATAATCCAGTACGATTGCCTTGTGTAGTTCAGGGTGAGTTGAGTGCCTCCATGCATGGCTTTGTGATGTGCATCTGATATGATAAGTGTGGTGAAGTGAGAATGTCGTGGGAGTATTGCTGGGTGAATTGCCTCAAGTTCCAGTTGTGAGTTGGTCAATCTTCCTCCAACCCGAATGATGCCTTGAGTGTCGATATAGGCAGTCAGGCGATTGAAGGGATGAGCTGTTGGTAGTTGGGCTATGGTGATCAATTTGAGCTCTGTTGAGAAATATGCTGCTTGAGTTGCTTTGTTCCAAAATACTCTTGCTCTCTCAATATCTTGTGGCAAGAGAGGGTTAAAGAGCGTTGAGTTTGGCAATTTCTTGATGAGTTGACTTACTCGAAAGCATATTGCGGTTACTCTGAGTAGTCTAGTGAGAGAAGAGTGTCTGTATATCATCTCCCAATGATATACGGCTTGAGTTGTTGCCACTGTGAGTGCGAGCCCCGGTCGCTCTTCCTGATGAGTCTGTGAGTCTTGTTGATAGTGTTGAGTTGGCCATGAATATTGATCGCCTGTGAGCCACTGTGGTCCTGTCCACCACAGGAGGTGCTTCTGGAGCTGGGAGATGCTGATGCCCCTTGAAGCACAATCTGCTGGATTGTCTTTGCCAGGAACGAATTTCTATACGCTGTTTGGAGTTAGTTCTTGAATTGCTGACACTCGGTTCCTGACAAAATCCTTCCACCGTGATGGGTGTGAGTTAATCCAGGTGAGCGTTACTGAGGAATCAGTCCACAGGAACGTTTGAGTATTGGTGAGTTCCAAGGTTGTTTGCACATACTTCATGAGCTTTGCTTAGATCGGTGTTGCTGTGAGCTTGAGTCGAGGGATGGAGAGTCGCTTGAGTGGTGTTACTTTTGATTTCGCGCAGATGAGTGTAACCTTGGTTTCTTCCCCTGGAGTTGTTGTTTTGATATAGATAGCAGCCGCCATTGCTATTTGAGATGCGTCGGAGAATCCGTGCAACTCCACAAGTGTTGAGCTTGTGAGTTGAATCCATCGTGGAATTGAGATTTGATCGACTTGAGTGAGCTCTTGTCTGAGCAACGTCCACTTGGTGTGTATCTGATCTGAAACTTGATCGTCCCAGCTGAGTTTCTCCAGCCATAATTCTTGTAATAATGATTTGGCCTTGATGATGAATGGCGAGAGAAACCCGAGTGGATCGTAGAGTTGTGCTGTTTCAGACAAGATGATTCTCTTTGTGAGCTTGGAACTTGAGCATGGAGGCTTTGCGTAGAACTTGAATACGTCTTCACGAGGTATCCATGACAGGCCGAGTAACTTGGTACTGCTATCTTCGAATGAGTGTGAGTTTGATGGTGAGTGGTGGTCGATATGCTCGATGAATTGCTCGGTGTTGCTGTGCCATTTTGCTAGAGGCAACCCGCCCGCCATGCAGAGCTGGGTGACTTGATTTGATATTTCGATGAGTGTGTCAAGCTGATCAGCTCCTCCAAATATGTCGTCAACATATCTGCCTTTCATGAGTGGTTCGATTGCGAGCGGGAAGCGATGACCTTCGTATTCAACTAGTTGAAGCAATGATCTGATTGCTAAGAATGGTGCTGAGCGAGTTCAATACGTCACTGTTGTTAGGTGATATGGCACCATATTTAGTTGGTCATCTCGCCATATGATTCGTTGCAAATCCCAATCGTCCGGATGGACTTTGATTTGTCTGTACATCTTTGTGATGTCTGTTGAAAAGATGAGTTTGTGCTGTCGGATCCATATGAGCACGTCTGAGATGTCACGTTGACATTTTGCTCCAACATGCTGGATGTCGTTGAGTGATACTTGCGACGTCGTTGGGCTGGATCCGTTGAAGACAACTCTCAACTTTGTTGTGATTCGATCTTCTTTCAGTACACCATGATGAGGAAGATAATATGGAGGATGAGCGTAAGTTTGTTCTGACAATCGATCTTCCGAGACCCTCAACCCTCCTGATGCTACAGCATCATGTGCCAAGGTCGTCTCGGTTTCACAATAGTCATGAACAGATTCGCTCATTTGAGTTGACTGATGGTAGGATGGTACACGTATCATGTGACCACACTCTTCATACTCTTTCATGAATGAGTTGTATAAATTGGTGTATGAATTATTTGTTGAGAGTTTCTTTATGAGTCGTTGTAGACATCGTTGAGCAGTGAGTCTTGAGTCTCCTAGACTCGATGGTGATGATTTGAGCGGGATTCGCACGATGTATCGTCCTTCTTCGTCTCGAGTGTGAGTCGTTTGAAAATGCTTTTCACACGCTTCTTCGTCTGGGGTGAGCTTGTGATCTGTTGTCGATGGTGTTTTTTCTTGAACCCAGAACTGCGTGAGAAGATCTTGAATTTCCTTGTTTGATGATTCTACTGCTATGTGGTATGAGTTGCTTGGTGTTGAATAATTCTCTGGGACTGGACCAAGAATAATTCACCCAAATATTGTTGATTGTGCAATCGGTAAGACGTCCGAGTGTTTCTTGATGCCAGGCTGGACGATTAGCCCGTATGAATCAGCCCCGATGATGATATCTACTGGTCGTGGTGTTCAGAAGTCAAGGGGGTCTGCCAATTGCAGTGATGTGATATGTGGCCACTCCTGTGGTTGTGTGTGTACTGAAGGCAATGTACTCGTCAACTTAGTGAGTATGTGAGCGGCGATGGTAACACCTTGTGATGAATGAATTGCTCGTAATGTTAATGTAGTGGCACCTCTTGTTTGCGTTGACCTTGTGTTTCCAATGCCAATGACTGGAATTGATGAGTGTTAACGAGTAAGCCCATGATCCGATACTGTGATGAAAGAGCGTGTAGTAACGTCTAGATACGATATTTCCGATCATTGACGAGAAGGACCGAAGTCTCTGGTCAATCTCGTTTGTCTCCCACCTTAGGATGAGCGAGGAGACTCTTGCATGAGCAACGAGAGCGATGATACTCGTCGCCCAGTCGTCTGTACAGACACATCATTACTGTAATAAAATATCTATCGTTCATCATCATTATTATAAATAAGTATCTTGTGCGTTCATATCTTCTGCGACGTCTCATCTTTTATACGCGAATCCTACGAGGCCAAGTACCGGGGACACACCTACAAAGGAAGCTCACGAGCACCTCTTAAAAATAAAAAGAAGATGAGTAACTATTTATATATTTATATGTGTAATTCACGACTCGCGCAAGATCCTATGCCATCCACTGCGTGGGTTTCAAAAGCAAAGCGATAGGTTTGTCACGAAAAGATAAGCTATAAATACAGTTCATGAGTTCGAATGAGAGTGTGGATTGGGTGCATGAGATTAAAATATAATTGTCAGATTGTTAAAATAAATGACTCTTTACACGTTGCTCTATATTCTAATCTTATAAAACTGTTTTGAAAACCCCGAGAATCGGAGGGTTTTGATTTGTTGATATATATATATTGAACATTTGTAACATGCGTAATGCTCGCTTGAAGTAAAGTACTAATTTTGTTTTTAATTTATATTATGTTGTTTATTCGTCCTATAATCTTATCTCGAAATGCCTTAACCCTAATTATTCATATTTCAAGGTTCGCAGTCATTCTTTTTCTCTCTTTTTAATGTTTAATCCTTATGTTTTGATTGATGCTGCTATTATGGTCATATAATTTCAAAAATAAATAAATTAATATTACATTGGCGCCCAACTCGAGGCCACGGCCACACCCATGAATAAATAATTCTCAAATAAAAATAATATATGTCGAGTAGAAACGTTTCGATCTCAGCCTCGCGGATCACGCGATCTCAGTCGAAAGTAAACACTGCTCTGTCGTCTTCTATTGTTCCGTGCTCGCGAACAAAGTTGACACATAAGAAATCAGGTCTTATAATTAAGAAAGGCTCTAATACTAATCGACCTATAGGTGATACTACAAATACCATGTCGACTCAGGGCAAAGATGATACACATAGAGGAATCGAGGAGGAATGGGCTCGATTGAGAGATGCTCAAGAGCAATTCGAGACACAGCGGTTGGAACTAGATAGATTACGCGTCGAACAGCGGCGATACGAAGAGGCACGTCAACAAGCGGCTCGGCTTGCCGAAGCCGAAAACATTGCCCGAATACAGGCAAACAATGTACCGGCCCCAGCTGTAAACGCTAACGACAGATTGATCGATGGACTGGTAAATCATTTTCAGTATTTAAACTTGAACATAAAAACTCCAAAATTCACGGAAGAGATAAATCCGATAGAATTTATCGACAAAATTGAGCGATTTTTAAGGTACAAAAGCATTCGACCTGAACATCAGATGTTGGCAGTTGAGGGTTTATTAGAAGGTCGAGTCAAAGTATGGTTCGAAATCAATAAAAATAATTTGCAGACTATCGAACATTTCAGAGCGGCGTTCCTTGAAGAATTTTATTCAATACCAGTTAAAGTACAGTTCAAAAACCAATGGCTTTCGCGGCGATACAGGTCAAAGGAAAGTTCAATGCGGACATATCTATTAAAGCAAATCCGTGAAGCGAAATACTTCGATCCTCCTTTATCAGAATACGAAGTAAACTATTCAATTATTCAACAATTCTCCCCAAAAATTCAGATTGCATTGGCAACTCTAAACTACGCAGACACTAAATTAGTAGCGCAGGTTTTAGCTCAGCTAGATATTACTCAAAGTGAGGCGGAACCCGAGAAAAATAGAGATTGGCGTGGTAATGGAAATCAGCAATCTCAAAACAATCAAATGAGATCGAATCGAATCAATAGTATACATACTCAAGGAAACCAGACGGGATATAATTATAATCGTAGGCGGAACGAAAGGTCGAGTTATGGGCCAGTAAACAACTATCGATTTGAACATCCAATCTATCCCAGTCGTGCGTATGCACAATCTTCGGGCCCTGTTACGAGTTCCATACCAGACATGAGGTTCCCTCCCCCAAGTTATCAACCTGTGCAACAATCCACATACAACGCGAGAGCTTTTGACTCAATCAATAATGTGCCTTTAAACTTCAGACGGACATGTTACTGAGAGATCCAGTAATATGTCCCAAATTCTATGATTTTCCACAAGATCTCAAGAAAGATATCGATGGTGATATGACCCAGCCGCATCGCTCGCGTGAGAGTATTGCACCGTCTCCTCGGCTAAATATTAACGTGGCTGGTACATTGATTTCCCCTCTGGTTGATACGGGCAGTCAGATCACGGCTATTTCGGAAGAATTTCACAAAAGTCTAAAGGCGGTAAGTGCCTTGAAGGAATTGCCGCTAACAAACGTGTATGTGACAACGGCCATTACAAAAAAGAAAACGACGGTCAAGCGACAGGTATACATCGAGACTAAAATCGGAAATTTGACAATAGCGCATACTTTCCTCGTAATACCATATTTAACGTCCGAAATGATTCTTGGTAACGACTGGTTGCGGAAAAACAAAGCTGTTATTGATTACGATACATTAAATATATCGATTCGAGGAAAACGTTTAGATCCGGAACTAGTAATGTTTGAAGAAGAACCAGTAGAGAGACTGGTATTGAGAGTAGGCAATAGAAATATTAACATCACGATCATAGAAATAGACGATCTCGCTTCTAACATAAATTCGAGTAAGTTTGATAGTAATAAAAGCAATGAGACGCTAAGGCTCTCGAATAAATACGTTGAGACGCATGAATTGAGTCAAATCACGGCGTCCGACAGTTCGAATAATGCTACGGAAGAAACGGACATGTGGGACACAGAGTCAAATCGTGTCCAAAATAAAAATGAAAATGATCCCTGCGATGTCATCCTCTGTGATAAATATTTTACACCTTATTGTGACGTGCAAGTCTCCTCTACTGATTCGGATTCTCTCGCGCGAATGCTCACATCGCTAGATTCGGAGCAAATGAAAGCCGTCGTAGAATTACTTTCAAAATTTGAATCATTGTTTTCCGATAAACCAGGTTGCGTTACGATTTACGAACACGAAATAAAATTAATAAAATTGAGACCATTTGTTAGGAGATCATATCCGATTCCGTTATGTTATCGCAAGGCTGTTGATGCGGAGATAAAATCGATGCTCGAATATGACATTATAGAGCGTTCGACCAGCTCTTACGTAAATCCGTTAAGAATCGTAAAAAAATCTGATGGAAGGGTGCGCGTTTGTCTTGACGCGAGGTATTTAAATGATGTAACAGAGGGGGATAATGAGTCTCCTCCGCGAATAGAAGAATTATTACAAAAATATCGTGGCACAAAGATTCTATCGACATTGGATTTGACTTGTGGTTATTGGCAAATCCCCTTAACCCCTGACTCGCGAAAATATACGGCTTTTCTGCATGGTTCGACGCTCTATCATTTTAAAAGGATCCCTTTTGGATTAAAGACCGCGGGGAGTGGTTTTATTCGTGCGCTGAATATGGCTTTGGGTGATGAGACGAACAAATTTTTGACATGTTATATCGATGACTTGTTGATAACCTCGGAAAATTTTAACGATCATGTAAAACATTTGGGAATAGTATTCACGAATTTGCAAAAATTCAACTTCACATTGAATTTGAATAAGGCAAAACTATGTCGGGAATCGGTAACATTTTTAGGGTTTGTCATCTCACCACGGGGAATTAGCCCTGACCCCTCTAAACTTGCAGTAATACAAGATTTCGAGGTACCCAAATCGCTAAAGGACCTCCAAAGGTTTTTAGGTGTTTGTATCTACTACAAACAATTCAGTATAGGCCATGCGAGGTACCTGGATCCCTTTAGAATCCTCCTAAAAAAGGAGACGCCTTGGCATTGGAACGAGAATTTGGATAAGGCATTCCGAGAACTGAAGGAAAATTTTTTAAAAGTGGTGCACCTCTCACATTATTATACAGACCGTCCTTTTAAGGTTTACACCGATGCATCAGATAAAGGTATAAGTGGTGTATTGCATCAAATCGACGATGACGGAAATCTTAGGCTGATATCAGCTGTCAGTCGTTGTTTAATACCGGCCGAGCTGCACTATACAACTACGGAGAAGGAGTTGCTTGCGATAGTGTATGCGCTAAATAAATTTCGGGTATATTTAATGGGAAAGCCCTTTGAAGTTATGACCGATCACCAGAGCTTAATATTTCTCGATCGAACTCCATTTCATACGAATCGTTTGTCCCGATGGAGTCTTCTTTTGCAGGAATATTGTTTCAAGACACTACATATCAAAGGCGTGGATAATTATGTAGCGGATTTCCTGAGTCGAAATCCCAACAAAACTTACGCTCAACGAGAGCCTGACACAATCATGATTTCAAAGATGATATCGAGTAACACCACTGTACATGGTTATTGTGAAATTGACTCTTTATCTATGATTTGTCTACTCGAATTGAGTCCAGTTTTGAAAAGTCAATTAAAGATCATGTCCCGCCTGCAAAGAGAAGATGAAAAGCTCATGGTAATCGTGACGCGGCTAAATAAAAATCATGAGTTCCAACAGCATAATGAGGTTTGGTTTCATCGTAGTTCTTTCGCGAATTGTTGGAGCATCGTAATTCCCGAAATACTTATTAAAATTATAGTAGAGATGGAACACAGTAGACTCGCTCATCTCGGAGTTTACAAAACCCTGTGTCATGTGAAAAGATTTTTCTGGTGGCCTGGAATGTCAAAAGATGTCAAAAGATACGTGGTACAATGCGATTTGTGCCAACGCGTGAAACATTTGAATCGATCCGTGGAAGGCCGATACAATTTTGTCAGTTCCGAATGTTTGAATGATTTGCTTACGGTCGACTTTTATGGTCCTCTACCACGCTCGGTGGGTGGGGTTCAGTATATTTTTGTAGTAATGGATGCGTTTTCCAAATTGGTTCGGCTCTATCCAGTAAAGAAAGCTACTACTCGTATTGTGTTGAAGAAAATAATAGAAGACTATGTTCCACTTGTTGGTAAGCCCAAACGCATTTTGTCCGATAATGGGTCTCAATTTACCTCTGCCGCATGGAGAAATACACTCGAGAAAGCCGGTATAAAAGTGGTTTTTTCTTCCATACGACATCCTCAGTCAAATCCGACTGAACGGGTGATGCGTGAATTGGGACGTCTGTTTCGAACCCTATGTGCAGAGCGGCACACCTCGTGGTCAAAATACATACCGCGAATCGAGACGCTATTAAATTATACAACTCACTGTAGTACCGGGTGCATACCTTATCAACTTCATTATGGAAAGAAGCCGGATGATGACATTTTTAGAATCGTAAGCTTTCCGGAGTCTGTAGATATGCCGCAAGAACGTCGACTGATATTAGCCCGGGAACGCCTTCTCAAGAATTTCGAGTCTAGGCGACAACGGCAAAGGGCTACGAAGCCCGAGGATTTAAAGTGTGGGGATCTCGTACTTTTACGTGTTCCTCATTTGTCGAGTAACGCTGATCGTGTTACACAAAAGTTTTTCCACTTATTTGAAGGGCCTTACAAAGTCAATAATGTCAAGGGTTCCAATGCTTTTGAACTAGCGTACATCGAGAATAACGCCGTTAAGGGCACTTACAATCGTACCAGTTTAAGAAAATATTATCGGTCCGCCGATTAGAAATCTGTGTCTGTATGTTGACTTGTTTTTTTTCGTATGTCATTTACTGTTTTTTTAATAGTTGTTTATCACCAATATTACGACACGCTGTGCTCTCTCAAGCGGGAGCATCCTTCTCCACTTTTGTTTGTAGTCAGACTGTATAGTATGGACGAATAACTCTAAAGAGGTATATTGTAATAACGAATGCGAGTAGACCACGAGTTTTATCACAAAAAACTGTGTATATATTGGAGGTTGTATTAGCGACGAATGAATCTTTCTGTTTTTGTGTCTTTTATTGCGAGCTTAATCTCCTTATTAACTATGTTATTGTTTCCGTCTTATTTATATTTAATTAACGATGGTGATGCGCGAAATGATACGGTTATCGAGTGTATAGTACTAATTGTAAGTTAGGGTAAATAGTTATAAGCTTTAGGACGAGACCCTTAGTGGGGTGGAGTCGATTGGTGTAATTGTAGGACATTTGAGTGATAATTCGAGATTTTTTTTTTTGTACTCGGGAAACGTGTATCGCCTCTTACAAAAAAAAGGGGGATAATGTGATGAAAGAGCGTGTAGTAACGTCTAGATACGATATTTCCGATCATTGACGAGAAGGACCGAAGTCTCTGGTCAATCTCGTTTGTCTCCCACCTTAGGATGAGCGAGGAGACTCTTGCATGAGCAACGAGAGCGATGATACTCGTCGCCCAGTCGTCTGTACAGACACATCATTACTGTAATAAAATATCTATCGTTCATCATCATTATTATAAATAAGTATCTTGTGCGTTCATATCTTCTGCGACGTCTCATCTTTTATACGCGAATCCTACGAGGCCAAGTACCGGGGACACACCTACAAAGGAAGCTCACGAGCACCTCTTAAAAATAAAAAGAAGATGAGTAACTATTTATATATTTATATGTGTAATTCACGACTCGCGCAAGATCCTATGCCATCCACTGCGTGGGTTTCAAAAGCAAAGCGATAGGTTTGTCACGAAAAGATAAGCTATCAGGAGTACAAATTGAAAATGCGGGATTTTTTTCTATTTTTGAACGTTTATTCTGAAAAAATGGTAACAAATGAATTATTCAAAGTATTGTCCATCGCTAGCCACAACTTTTTCCCATCTTTCTGGCAATTTACGGATACCGTTGCGAAAAAATTCGGCCGGCTTGGCTGCTATCCAGTCATCGACCCATTTTTGGGCTTCTTCGTAAGAATGGAAGCGCTGGTCAGCTAGGCCATGTGTCATCGATCGGAAAAGGTGGTAATCGGAAGGAGCAATATCTGGGCTATACGGCGGGTGGGGTAAGACTTCCCATTTCAGCGTTTGTAGGTATGTTTTGACCGGCGCTGCAACATGTGGCCGAGCGTTGTCATGTTGCAAAATTACTTTGTCGTGTCTTTGCTCGTATTGTGGCCGTTTTTCTTTGAGTGCGCGGCTCAAACGCATCAATTGAGTTCGGTATAGTGCTCCTGTGATGGTTTCGTTCGATTTCAATAGCTCATAATACACCACACCCAGCTGGTCCCACCAAATACAGAGCATGAGCTTGGCGCCGTGAATATTTGGTTTGGCCGTCGATGATGATGCATGGCCGGGGTAACCATATGATTTTTTGCGCTTCGGGTTATCGTAATGGATCCACTTTTCATCACCAGTGACAATGCGATGCAAAAAACCCTTCCGTTTTTGCCGTTCGAGCAGCAGTTCGCATGCAAAAAAACGGCGCTCGACGTCTCTCGGCTTCAGCTCATACGGCACCCAATGTCCTTGCTTTTGGATCATTCCGAGGGCTTTTATACGATGGGAAATGGCTTGTTGTGTCACTCCCAATGAATCTGCGAGCTCTTGTTGAGTTTGACACGAGTCTTCATTGAGTATTGCCTCCAATTCAGCATTCTCAAACTTTTTCACTTGGCCCGGCCGCTCTTTGTCCTCAACGTCAAAATCACCACTTCTAAACCGCACAAACCATCTCTCGCACGTTGAAACCGATGGAACATGACTCGGATAAGCCTCGGAGATCAATCGATGTGCTTCAGCAGCACTTTTCTTCAAATTAAAGAAGTAAATTAAAACTTCCCGCAAATGCTGTTTTGTTGGCACGAAACTCGACATATTGAGAGCTCAAAAAAACTATGAATTTGACACTGCGACAAATTGACACATACTGAAAATTAAAGCTATAAGACGTAGCTTTGACATGAACATAGTCACAGTACTGCCTGATGCGTATAGCGTTAGTAACGCCATCTGTTATCAAACCCGCATTTTCAATTTGTACCCCTGATATAAATACAGTTCATGAGTTCGAATGAGAGTGTGGATTGGGTGCATGAGATTAAAATATAATTGTCAGATTGTTAAAATAAATGACTCTTTACACGTTGCTCTATATTCTAATCTTATAAAACTGTTTTGAAAACCCCGAGAATCGGAGGGTTTTGATTTGTTGATATATATATATTGAACATTTGTAACATGCGTAATGCTCGCTTGAAGTAAAGTACTAATTTTGTTTTTAATTTATATTATGTTGTTTATTCGTCCTATAATCTTATCTCGAAATGCCTTAACCCTAATTATTCATATTTCAAGGTTCGCAGTCATTCTTTTTCTCTCTTTTTAATGTTTAATCCTTATGTTTTGATTGATGCTGCTATTATGGTCATATAATTTCAAAAATAAATAAATTAATATTACAATACAAAGTGTTCTGAGACGAAGGTGAGCTCTGATCCTGGATCAATGAGTAATCTGACTTGGTGAGTGCCGAAAGATGTGATGAGTAATGCTTGACACGTTGCTAGTAGAACTGCTGTTCTACCGTGTAAGTTGATGAGTTGGCAAAATGGCACGTCAATTTCTCATTGACGTGATCTGGTGCTCGGATGAGCTGTGGCAGGTATAGCTGATGTGCTTGGTTGATTTGACTTTGGTGTAATTCTTGCTGTGGATGGCAAATGAATCATCGTGTGGTGTTTGGCACCGCACGTCTTGCAGTTGATGGTTGATTGGCACGTGTGGAGGTTGTGATGACCAAAGCAATTGAAGCACAGTCGGTGTTCAGTCACAATTTGTGGCGATCTGCAGGTTGAAGATCTCTGAACTTGGCGCAGCTCACAATATAATGCGAACCACCACAGTAGTCGCATGGATATTGGTGTGTCCTCGGTTGAGTGGACGCATGGTGAGCCGTTCTTACAGGCAGAGGTGTAGATTTTGTTGAGTGTCTTGAGGTGTTGCTGGCTCTGTCAGCCGATTGATCTGGATTGATTGGGATGACTTCTAGAGCTCTCGCTCTGGATTCGATGAATCCCATCAAATCTTGAAACGAGGTTGGCTGCTTGTGTGCACTCCTTTTGTATTCCCATGCTTCACGCATGGACGTGTCAAGGCGTTGAGCAACTACGAAAATTAGTACGTAATTCCAAGATTCTGTATCAACTCCGAGAACGTTGAGTGCGTTGATTATCTCTTTCGTTGAGCTGATTAATGTGTTAAGTGCGGCTGCAGATTTCGCCACTGGTCGAGGGTTGCTAAGGAGTTTCTCAACATAAGACAGGATGAGTCTTTCCTTGTTGTTAAATCTGTCTCTGATTATTTGCCACGATGAGTTGAATGAATCATTGTTGATCGGGACATTGGAGATCAGTTGAGCGGCTGATCCTTTGAGGCTGATCTTTAAATAGTGAAGTTTCTCTACATCACTGATTTGTTCATTGTCGACCACCATTGAGGCAAACAAGTCTCTAAATGCCGGCCACTTTGTAAAATCGCCGTCAAATTCCGGCAACGTTATTTTCGGCAATGTTGATCTGTGCTGACTTGGTTGACCCTATTGATCAGCTCTGTTTGATGTAATCTCTTGAGTTTTTGCGATTGCCTTCTCTCGCAGGATGAGTGTGAGTGCCTTGAAATAACTGTCAAAGCCTGATTCGTACACCTTATCTGTAACATAAGGGTGAGTGAGAAAAGCACGTTTACATGTTTCTCCCATTTGATTATGTTCATTACAAAAACACTCCCAAGTGCGATTTAAAATCTCTAAATGGCCGTTGAGTTCTTCGAAAACGCAGCCTGGTGAGTTTTGCAGGTGATCGTGTAGCTGATTGATCATTGCTATCCTCGCATGCTGTGATACGACCTTATAATCCATGAGGTTAGCTTGATTGGTGCTTGGTGATGGCGATCTGGTGCGTGGTCTCTGTATCGTGGGTGGTACATTGAGTGTATCAATAACGTCTGTTGCTCGATCGGTTGCTTCCACATTACCATCATGTGAGTCGCCTTCCTGCGAGAATTTGCTTTGGTCTGACAGCGCTTTCTTATCGTCAGCCATGATTTGAACTGGTTGAGCTTGGTTGAATAGTTTACAATAAATGATTAGCGCACTTGGGTGAGTATTTTATTATTGTTGAGCATTGTCTTGTATCGATGCATGCTGAGTTGCGCAATCTGTAGTGTATTACATGTGTTGATTGGTGATTTATGTGAGTATCGACGCATAAATTTATATACTTGACCAAGATTCGGCTCGAAGGACCAAAAATGTATGATAATGAGTGTGAGTAAATTATATCCGGCTCGAAGAACCAAAAATTGTTATGATAGTGAGTGTGAGTAAATTATTTTTAACCTGTCGACTGGTAACAAGTCGATACATTCACACGTAGCATGTCGAGTGACAGATGTGAAAAGTAAGGTTAAGGATCCTGGTGACAAGTATAAATAATTAAATGCACTCAGTAATTAACAATAATAAATTCAATGTTTATTTAAATTATATAACAGTGATTGCATAAAAAATACCTGGTGATTATAACAAATATATACTGTGATTTGTCTGGCCTGCGTGTTGATGTACTGGTGGTGAGTAGGTTCTCAGGCCTCTGAGTTGACTTGTTAATTCCGTGTGGTTGATTCACACGGCAGACTGATGAGTGTCCTGACGCCAATGAACGGTGCGAGGCAGAATGGCGTCTCTGCTGCCAACGAGCGAACCACGCCGTTTGCGTAAAGAACCGATTTGATTAAGAATGTAATACACTATAATACTGAATGCGCACAAAAGTGAGTGGAACGAATGAATATCTCTGTGAGTTTACGCGGGAACGTGTACTGCGAGCGACTCGAGTGAGAACAATGGCCACATCCGTCGACCACGAGGCAGAGTATTAAGAAGACGGACGTGCGTCACAGCTTGCTTGTGATTCGCTGTCAGCGATGGAAGGCGAGCTTTGTGAGTGGTCTTGCCAATGGGGCCACGCTAACAGCGTTGGCCGTTTGAGTGAGCTTCGATCGAGGATGTGAGCAGATGGACAATATGCTTGAGTGCGCGGTCGATAAATCGATGTAGCATACCTGCGAGCTATACCATATGACGCGAGGCGTCAGATGATTGTGAGTGTAGCATGTGCATGAGTTGAGTGTGTGCTTGGTAGGCGTGAAAACTGAACAACAACACTGGAAATGTTTTGAATTGGAAACAATAATAAGTGGAGCAGTGAAAACTGAGATGCAACAAGTACTAACTATTATGCCAATGCCAAGCATGGGAACAGGACAGATAGAAAAGAGCTACAGCGGAGCGGTAAAAAAAATCAAGAATCGGTGTTAATCATTAAACCTAAAGATGGAGAAGAGAATAATTCAAGTGAAAATACAAAAAGAGACATAAAAAAAATTGATATCTTGAAACTGGGCGTGGGAATCACAAAAATGAAGAAAGTGACGAAAGGAGCAATTGTAGTGGGGTGTGAAAATAAGTCCCAAGCTGAAAAACTGAAGCAGGAAGTCGTAAAAGATATGGGAGAAAAATATGAAATACAAGCACCAAAGAAGAAAAAACTAAAGGTGAAAATACTCGATGTCGACAAAGAAGATTGTGAAAACGAACAACATTTTTGGCAGGAAATAGTAGACCAAAATGGACTGGAAAAAAACACCATCGAGGGGAAGATAGTATATAAGGCGGCAAAAGACAATTCGAAAAAGGCGGCTGTGATAGCGGAGGTGAATGCTGGGACAAGAGAGAAATTTATGCAGTTGGAAAAACTAAAAATAGGGTGGAATATATGCAAAGTACAAGAATATGTAGGGATTCTAAGGTGTTTCAAGTGTCGTGGGTATTATCATTTCGCTAAAGACTGTACGAAAAAAGAAATTTGCGGAAATTACGCAAAACAACATGCGGCGAAGGAATGTAGAAGTGAGACAAAAAAGTGTGTTAATTGTGAGAAAAAAATTAGGGTTTTTAAAATCAAAAACTTGAAGTCGGATCACTCGGCCTACGATAATAAGTGTCCATGTTTTAAGAAAGAAATAGAAAAACAAAGAGATAGAATTCAATGTAATAATATATAGCAATCAGGAAACATGAACAGGGATAGAAGCAGAGTAATCTGTTTAAATGCACAGGGATTTTTAAGACATAACGACGAAATAGAGAATGTCTTGATAAAGAAATATAAACCTAGTATAATAGGATTTACAGAAACTCATATAATGCAGCAGATAGAGGATCACGAATTATACATCAGCGGGTATGTATGCCTGCGTGGTGACTCAGGATCTAGTAGAACAGGTGGAGTATTATTATATATAGATAGAAGGATTAAATTTGAAATAATAGTGATAGAAAATTGCGATAAAAATTGGTGGACAATAACAGTAAAAATTAAAGATAACAACTATAAAGGAATAATTATGGTAGTGTATCACTCACCAAATGGTAAAGATGCTAGTTTTATTGACTTTCTTGAGGAAACCTGTATCAGCAACATGCAGAATGATAATGTTATAATAATTAGCGACTTCAACATAGATATGCAAGTAAATAATTATACTCAAAATAAATTAACTAGAATAATAAATTCTGTAGGGTTAAAACAACTAATAGGAGAAGTAACCAGAAGTGTAATGAATTCTCAAACAATAATAGACTTAGTTTTTTCTAATGTTGAGATGGAAACTGAAGTGAGGCATGAACCCAAGATAACGGATCATTCAGCAATCATGTTGTACTGGAACCCAAAACTGGTAGCAAATGAGAAAAAAATTATTACATACAGAGACTAAAGGGTGGTTAAATTTTAAGGGCCGATGT